>PVIY010029320.1:0-32138 GCA_004026745.1 Myrmecophaga tridactyla
GAATGGGTGGAGTCACATCTCCCTCTAATCAAAGGGCCACACCCACAGTCAGGCATATCACATCTCCATGGAGATAATCCAATCAAAGGTTTCCACCCCAAGCAGTGGATCTGGCCCTGCAAGATTGAACCAAGATTAAAACATGGCTTTTCCGGAGTAACTAATAGTTTCCAATCAGCATAAGAGGGATTTCCTATCAGCTGATTTCCAATCAGCATAACAAGAGGGAGCTTGGTATATGTCCTGGTAGAATTCATAGTTTACTGGGAGAGATAGAAAAAGAAAGGGACCAAACAGACAGATGATTAAGTGCCAGCTGAGTTAGTGACTATGAAGGAAACAAATCGAGACCCAGATAAAGAATAACAACTGGGGGCAGGGATGGGTTCCACTCTAATACAATGCTCAGGAATGATGTCTCTGAGGAGGAGGCATTTTAGCTAACATCTCAGTGATGACAAAGGGCTGACCTACATGAAAGGAGGTGAGGAGGGGTTGGCAGGAAAGAAGCTTCCAGACAGAAGGAACATCTTGTGAGAGGGAACGAAGCAGGTCCAGGAAGAACTGACAGAAGCATGGTGCATCAGAGCAACCCGAGGGAGAGGAAAGTGTGGCTTGAATTTGGACATGGGGGCAGGAGCTGCCGGTAATGGAGGCTTTGTAGGTCATGGTGAGGAGTTCGCGTTTCATTCCAGGAATATGATGAGTAGTTTTGAGAGAATTTGAATAAGGAGGAATCAGGATCTTTTTAACATATTTTAAATTCGCTTTAACCGAAATGGAGAATGAATTAGGAGCCAGGAGGCCAGAAACACAGAAGCAGGAGGCCATTAAGAAGGCTAATGAATTAGTCAACTGGTTAAGGGTTAAAACGTACACGAGTGCACATTCCACTTTGAAAACACCACACCTGAGGGGTCACAGGTGAAACTCAGGGTGTGCTGGGGCAAGGTCCATCTTCCCTCTAATGAAATAATAAGTCAGGCCGGTGCTCCTGCCACAATCCTTCTCCACCCTCCACGGGCTGGGAACGAGTACTTGGGCCATGCACACACTGCCCAGGGGCCCAAGGCCCAGGGATAATTTCCAGACATACCACAGTCTATACTCAGATATGAAATATATATATTTAACTTTAAAAGGACTCAGTTTTGGCATGGCACCCATTTTATGTTGTTAAAAGTAAATTTAATTTCTCAGTTGGAAGCATCTGCACTATGGCTACTTAAATGCGCTTAGGGGGTTCTCCAAGACAATAGGTAGATATTTTCCTGGTATCTGTACAATTCCTGGGGTTGTCCAAAATAGTCCTTCCAAAAAGAAATATTAAGACTGCACATAAAACAAATTTCTAACTCCTCCTAAAATAATAAAAGCGAATTATCACTCCCAAATTGGCAAATCCTTCCAGCTTTTAAAACTTGAACTCCGGTCTTCCCCTGTCGTCCTGTTACTCCACAAGACACCAATGTACTAATGAGAATCACAAAACCGAGGTCTTATTTTGCTGAGTGAATTTGAACATCACTGTTTTCCCATCTGGAAAACCTTCTCTAGTTTGAGGTGCTGCTTCCTGGGTGTGGTTGCCCATGGTGGGTGGGAGCTTTCTAGTTAATTTCTGGATCTACCAAAGCGGCTAGATTGTATTTGACGACTTCAAACACTGTGAATCATTAATTTCTTCAATATTAAGGAACTGGGTATTGAAAGTCAGATTATTTTGAAGTCCAATAAATTATTGGACAAGTTTAAAGTTAATCTCTTGACAAGACATTAGTCGCCAAAGCTGGTTAAGGAAGAGTACATTTTGGATGTTTCCAAACAAAGCAGTGGTCACCACAGCTGTATATTCCTGACATATTAATAAATACAAACTCCAACAGTGATGGAGTAAAAAGAAATACTCTGCCTTCAACTTTGAATCCCTAAGCCAGTGGGATTCTGGAGTCAGGTATGATTTGAAAATGATGCTGTCTTCACTTTTCGATGTGTTTCTTGAACTTTTTTTGATAAGCCAAGTTAGTATATGAGGAAGGGAAGCATGAGTAGAGGGATTAAGGAGGCACAAGGTTCTTGGGTTAGGGCAGGGGACATTGGAAGAAGTCAAATGCAGCCTGACTTCTGATGGGTTCTCCTGGGACTCAGCCTAAATGCGTCATTCATCATGGGGAGAGACCAATAAATCCCTCCTCCTCAAGCATTTGTTACACAACTCCTGTTTCTAAATCCATAAATCCACAGGCAAACTGGAATGGCATTTCTCATTTCTCCTCCACACACCAGTCCTCTTGGCCCTGTAACAAGCAGTGGGTCAGTTTAGAAACTTATATCTTGCTCATCGATTCTCGGAAATCCCTCTTCACTCCTGCACAGAGTCTTCAACCATCAGTGACAATAATTAGCCTTTACACTGTTCAAAGTGTTTAACATTTATTGTCTCATCCAACCTTCATCATAACTGGGAGACATTATCATACCAATTTTATATGGGAATTACTTGAGATCTGAAAGTCGCTTTGCACCAATTTATACAACTAGCAGCAGTACATAAGCATGCCTTTTCACAACCCTGCCTGCAATTCTTCTAATAATGTTATAATTGGCCAACTTGATAGTTAAAATGATGCCTCATTATCTTTCTCATTTCCACTTCTTTGATGCCCATTAAAGATGAACATTTTCTTTTCATATTTTATAGACTATTTATATTTCTCACTTTGGGAATTAACTTCATGCCCTTTGCACATTTTTCTACTGGATCTTTCTTAAAGATTTCTTTACCTTCTGAATCTATTAATCTTTGCCATATTTCTTGCAAATGCCCCCCATTGCCATGTGCCCTTTAATTTATCTCAATGTGCTTTGTTGTACAGAGCTCTCAATTTTTTTAATTGAATCCATTAGTATTTTTCTTGGTGATTTCTTTTATGATTTGTAGGCTTGGAAAATTCTTCCTCAAACTGAAATATGTTAAATATTTATCTGTATTTTATTCTAATTTTTTTAGCTTTTATAGTTATTCACATTTATTACTTTTAATTCATTTGGAATTTATTCTAGAACATAATATAACAGTGAAAATCTACCTTGATTGCTTCCTTTCCCATAAATGACAATTTTTCTAACATGACTTCTTGACTTCACTTATTTTCCATTGGCTTGTGATGATATATATGCTCAGGCATTTCTTTTGTTCATTGATTATTTCTTGGGCTAATTTCACATTGCTTCAATTATCACAGCTTTATAAAACACGCTTTCAAAATATCACTGGATCATCATTTTACTTTTTTCAAAATGTTCTTGGATAACCACACCCATTAATTCTTCCAGATGGACTTCAGAATGGTTTTGCACGATCCTTAAAAGTCCCAGTTACCATAATGGGATATTGTGAGCTTATACATAGATTTTTGGCACCTGAATATTTAAATTTCACATTAAAAAAAAAGGCATATTATTTCCAGTATGCCTCTAGGAAGTCACACCTATTTCCTCATTTAAATTACAAACATTTTCTATTAAGGTTATTTCTAGGTTTTTGCCTTACAGGTATGGATGAATAATTTTTTCTGTTATGACTTTTAACCAATTCTTGGGATATTTTTAAAGATTTTGTGCTGTATGTTTGTTTCAAGTCTGTCTGTTTTTCTGAATTCCTTGACAGTTCTAAAATGTTTTCATTTCATTTTTTCAGTTGTCTAGGTGTCAATTCAAATAATCTACAAATAAACAATAACTAAGAAATCTCTTTTCAACAGTCATACTTCTTACATCTGTTCATATTTTATTATGTTGTCTAAAACTTCCAAAACAGTTAGGACAAGAAATATCTTTGGGAATTTCTGTAATTTTAATTTGAATGCCTCGTGTGTGTCTCCATTATCAATAATGTTGATTGCTTGTTTAAAATAAATATTTTTATCATGTTAAGAAAAGATCTACTTACTCATCACTTCCATTAATTTTAATGAGTAATTGGCATTGAAACTTATCAAATGCTTTTTGACATTTTGACCTACCAATATATTTATTAGATTTACTGATGTGACACACTACTTTTAATTTAGTCAAAAACTTACTTTAACTTAATGTCATCATCAGACTCATGTGTCAACTTGGCCAGGTGGTGGTGCCCGGTCATCTGCTTGGGCAAGCGCTAGCCTGTCTGTTGCTATGAGGACATTTCATGGACTTAAATCATGATTACGTTGGCTGCATTCACTGCTGACTGCATTTGGAATCAGCTAAAGGGAGTGTCTTCTGCAATGAGTGATGCTTAATCTAATCACTGGAAGACTTTTAAAGAGGATTCAGAAGAGACAATCACTCTTCCCGCTTCAGCCGGTGAGCCTCTCCTGTGGAGTTCATCCAGCGCCTTCATCAGGACTGCCAGCTTCACAGCCTTCCCTGCAGATTTTGGACTCTTGCCTTTCCACAGTTGTCCAGCCAGCTTCTGCTGAGAGTTCGCTGAAGAATGTCATCAGAGTAACCAGCTTGCGGCCTGCTCTACAGACCTTGGACTCTCCATTCCCACGGTTATATGAGGCACTTTTATAAATTTTATATCTATGGATATCTCCTGCTGATTCTGTTTCTCCAGAGAACCCTACTCATACACTTATATTCCTTAAACAAGTTTACTACTCAGGAAATTTTCATAGTAACTGGAACACAATAAGGACTTAATAACTGTTTTATTTATAAATTATGATCATTATCATTAATATTGTTTCTTAAAGACAAAAATGAAACGGTGTCTATTGACTCTTCCCCATGTAAGAGAAATAATTAGGAAACTTTTCCCTTCCCATTATGCTTTTTACCTTCTATAATACATATCTTGTCTTGCAAAATGAATTTTAAAATACACCATCAATTTTATTGCTAATCCTTTTATGAAAAATATTCTCATTCTTGAATTTTCTATTTTAATTACCCTCTCAATTGACTGGAGTGCATCTTGAAGGATTGTTTAAAGAATGAGTTAGATTGAATTTTTTTCTGAGCCATTATATATCCTAGAGTAACAAGCTATCTGAGCATAAAATACAAAAGGGTAATAGAGTTCCTCTCAACACCTTTTTCAGCAATGCTCTATTGTGAAAACATCAGCATCTACAAAACAGAGATCAGCCCTGGCATAATCATTGGGTTGTGAAGGGGGAGGAGATGGGAGGAGGAAAACGTTTCTCCTTAACATTTTTGCCCTATTGTAAGCATTAAAATAGGTGTCAGCCATAATTCTGTAGTTCTTGATTCAGCTCCATCAGGCTTGTGATTAGTAGTATTTCCTTGCAGATTCTGACAACAGTTTCTCTATCAGTTTTGGTTTTCAGGGTTGTATGAGCTTCCATTTTTCTCTGTCTTCTTAGGTTTTTTAAATATGAAGTTAGAAGCCTGTATCCAATGCCATTTTTAAGCAGGAGCCCATTGATCATGCTCAATACGGCACTGAACAATTTTTAGCAGTTTAGGAGAGTGTGAGCGTTGGATTCAGGCAGATCTGGGTTTGTATGTCACTTAAGAACGTTAAGAAGTGAAACACAAATCCAAGTGGCTTAAGCAATAAATGGAATCCATAGATTTACACAATGTGAAAGCATCTAGAAGTGGGCTTCAGGTAAGGCTTGCACCAGCAATAACTACTGGGTCACCTGGTATCTGTCATACAGATACCTCCTCATACACAACAGCATCCCATCCTCAAAGATGCTCCGTGGTATCAAAGCAGCTTTAAGAACATTCTCCCTCATATCCTCATACCACACATTCCAGAAGACAGCCATGATTTTCTGGGGACTTCTGCAGAAGAGAGGGGAAATTTTCCTAAAACAGTCACAAGTTACCCCATTGCATTTCAGTGGCTCTTTCTGGGGTGAGGTACCCACACCAAAACCAACCTCTAGAGACAGGAAGTGGGATGCACTGACCTAAACCAATTATGATCACAGCCTACCCCTGGTGCTGGACTCAGCCCCACCCAAACTGCGTGACTGAGATCAGACAAAGTGTTTTACCCAAGGGAAACTCTGGGCTCTGTTAACAGAAGATGGGAGAATGGATATGGCTGGGAATAAACAATAAGCAGCCACTTAGTGTGAGTGCCAACTCCACCTCCCAACTGGTCAGGAGTCTTCTAATTTCTAAGTGATTAAAAACTCACTGCATTAGTTATAGACTGTTGCATAATAAATTACCCAAAATTTAGAAGCTTAAAAAAAAAACAATTATATCTCTCAATTTCCGTGGGCCAGGAACTTGGGAACAACAGTTGGGTGGTCTGTCTCAGGGTCTCCCATGAGGTCCCACCAAGAATGGACTGCACAGGGCTGCATTCATCTGAAGGCTGGAGATCTGTTTCCAAGATGGTGCACTCACATGGCTGTGGGTCAGAGGCTTTGAGTCCACAACACATGGCTCTCTGCACAGAGCTGCCTGAGTGTTCTCACAGCATAGCAGCAGGATTCCCCTGAAGCGTGTGGTCCAAGAGAAAGAAAGAGCAAGCAAGGAGCTCATACCTTTACTTTCACTTTATTCTATTTGTTGGGAACTAGTCACTGAATCCGGTCGACGCTCAAGGGACGGGGAATTAATCTCTACCTCTTGAATGGTATCAAAGAATTTGTGGGTATTTTAATCCACCAATCCACCTGAAACATACTGAAGCCACAAAGGAATTTATTGCCTTGCAGTGTAGAGAAAGACAATGGGGACACTCTCAGTATGAAAAGCTGCACATTCAAACTTTGTACTCTTAAACGAAGGACTGAACACTACCTGGATTCTCTCTCCATTCGTTTCTCATCTCTGCTGGCTCGGGTTCTCTTTGGTCTCTCCAGCAGCAGGAAGACAGAACTACTCCACATAGTGGGCAGTCTAACCACCAGCATTCAATCCAGAAGATAAAAAGACCCCTTTTTCTGTCCAGCATCTGAACTTCAGTCCCAGAGATGAATTCTAATTGAACATGCTGGGTCAGGATCCATGCAAGATCAATCACAATTGCCTAGAAGATGCTTCCTGTGATGGATTTGGCCTTTACCATATGCCCAATCCTTAGGCCAGGGGTTCGTGATAATTACCAAAAGAAGGGGAGACGGGAACAAAGAACAATCACCTTCTTACTATGTGACCTCAGCCAACATACTTAAACTACGCATGCCTCAGCTTCCCCAGCTTCAAAATCTGAATAATCATGCCTCCTTATAGGGTTGGTTTAGTATTAAATGGAATGATGCATGGGAGGTGCCGATTATAGTGACTGACATACAGTAAATGCTCAAGAAATACAGGTCCTATATTTATTGTCACTATTTCCTGTCCTTGATCCCTTTTGTGAAAACCCTAAGTCTCTCCAGGTAACAACCACATCATTAATGGTTTTGACACCCTAAAGTTCAAAGTGCCCTCTTAACGTGGCTCATTAGAAAAATGAGCAGGACTTGTTGAAATCTCTGCACTCTTGGAGGCTGGTGGAAATCTACGGACACACTCCCCATAATATATTCAGCTAGTGCTGCTAGTAATAAAGGAGCAGATGTTAAACGAGGAGCCTGCCCCTGGCGATATCTGTTCATTGATGTGATGTGTGTTTTTATGGAGGCATCATCAAGGTGTTTTATCTCTGGCTATAAGGGAAACCCTAGAATGGGCAGATTCCAAATTTTCTTCCAAAAGAACTTTAGGGAAAGTGCTAGGGTCATTATCCAAATCTCTATACCAGCAAAGAAGTAACTACTTTATTTTAGTCTTTAAAAAAGTGTGTGGCAGAGGTGGGGAGAATGCAAAACAAATAGGTTGCTAAAATGAGGAAAAGTGACAGGGCTATTTTCCTTTTTTAGGTAAGGGTTTTGTTTTCACATTTGAAGTGCTCGCCATAGGCAGACAAAAGGATAAGACATAAATACAAATGTACATGGACACACAGAAATTATGTTCATGAGTCTGCCAAATGAAAATAAGAGAGACCAGGAAAGAAAGGGAAACAGACACACAGAGATACAAAGACAGATATGGAGGTAAACAGATGGAGAGAGAGAAGCATGCTTCTCTTACACACCCATCAACCTGGCCAAGTCTGCTCATTTCAAGCAATACCAGCCTACGCAGCTAAACAGGGAACAGCTGTACAATTGGCCTTGAAAGATGCCTTGGCCAGAAGCTGTAAAATATGACCACTACCTCAGGCAAGGAGATATAAGACTTCATGTCAGGTTCCAACTTGTAGGTCCAGTTAATCCTCAGCTTTGGAAAAGGGGCAGACAACATCTATCAACCAGGACATCCATCAACCCCCCATGGTTTATCCTGTCGTCAGAGAGTGGGGATGAGTGATCTGGGGAGGCGAACCTGGGGTATCTTCCTTTTGGCCTTTCCAAATAATCGTTCAGATGATAATAAGATGATAAGAACAGCTCATAATGCATATGGAGCTCTTAACATTTAGCCAGGCACCACACTATATGCAGCCTTGTTTTAGAGATTAGGAAATAGACAGAGTCAATACAATTAATATCATGTGAATCATTCTGATTCATTATGCATAAATCAGCCTCCCAAAAGGTATCTCTGCAAGAAAAGTATTAATTAGCCACCAGGCTGAATTAAAGCCTTAGGAGCATCCAGTGGTAAGTCCAGGTTGGGTGTGAAGCTTCACAGGTTGGAATGCATCATGAATCAAGCTTAATTAGCCTGTTGGGCCAAATCATGTAATGTCTAGCTTAAATCTGAGTTGGAAACAGAGTCTGTGGTCTCAGGGCACCCAGATTCCCCAATTTTAAAGAGGAACCCCCCAGTTTTCTCAGTTTCTTTGCTCAGTACACACAAGATCCTTTAGCTTCTCTGCAAAGCATAGGTCAGTCTTGAATATGGGGAGCTGGAAAGGGTGGCACTTCTAGAATGAATGAAGGTCACCTCAGTTGTGGTTGAGAGGCTGCAGAAGAGTTCTAAGTCAGTATTCTTTGCTTGCAGGTAGCAGCAATCTGACCTGTCACTTGCACAGAGAAAGATGAATAAGTGGCAGTCACCACCCCATCACAGCAGAATTTTTCTAACTCGGTAAACAGTCACAATGGAAGGACCTAGGCCAGAGGGCGTTTATAGTGTGCAAGTATACAAAGGATACAGGGGTCTGTCCAGGCATCCAAGGACAGGAAGAAGCAGGCAACTGAAAACCCATCAGTGAGCAGCCTCTTCCCCCCTCTCACCTCCACTTCTGTCTAATATTGAGCCTGTCTCTCCCTACAAACCTGCAGTACACTTGGCAAAAAAAAAGAAAGAAAGCTATGTATCACCTCCCAAGTTTCTATAGATCATCTTGATAGAGGCTGAAGTCTTTTAGGTCCAATTCCAAACTCCTTGGGAAGAGAGTGTGCTAAGCACTGCTGGTCCAATCAGCAGCAGACAGAAGGCTCAGACCACATAAAACCACCACAGCTATTGGGAGCTTGTTCTCATGACTTTTGGGATGTGGGTGGGAAGTTTCCAGAGGAAGAGCTGTGTCTGTCAATCAGTAAGACCCATCCACCAAAAGGTGTCTTTCTACTAAGATGTAGGAGAAAGGAAGACAGGACAAGCTGATAGTTAACATTTTTTAGTGTTTCTATATAGATCAGTCATTATGGCAAGGAAGCACTTAAAATCCATTACATCAAGTCTTTTAATTTTTTGACTTCTGCATCTAAACACTTCTTTCTATAGGTATTCAAAATAGGCCCAAGGGACTCAGTAAGAAGAGTCACAGTCCATCCCCTTCCATTCTCTTTTCCACATTTTGGCCTTACTATCCTCTCCACCACTACTACCAAATATTGACTCTCTCTGTTACAAAACAAAACTCCTACATGATTCCCATAGAGACAAACAGTTTATGGGAAGAGGGATAGTATCTCTGTTAGCAGCAGCCAGCCAAAATGCTCAATTATACTTATTTAGAGCCCAGTCTATATCCCCGTAATTTCCACTCATTTGGTTCAGTCCTCAAGAAAATGAGTTAATCCCCCTCAACAAATCATCCATTCACATATTGAAGACAATCTACCCTCACGCCTGTAATCTCACCATTAGAGATTCATTTCTTAGACTAGTAAGTCTCTTGGATTTCCAGCGTTCACTATATCAACATGTAAAACTGCCCCCATGGAAAGAGTCCTACCTTAAACTAATGCCTCATTGGAAATTAGCTGGCTTCCATTTAGATAAAAGCACTCTGTTGAATGGGACTTGTTGGGTGTTTGAGCTGGAAGACAGAAAGTCTCATAGAAAGAGGAGACAGAAAGAGGGGAGAGAGAAGAGACAAGACCTGGGGCAAATATCACCTCCTTCAAGCTGTAGCTCTAGGAAGGTCTCATATGACAGAACTTTGATTCCTTCCATAGTAACTCTGAAGACTTTACGGAGATGATTCAAAGAAAACGTCTTTTTGGCTCCAACGCAAATGACATTTTGTGTTTATGCCCACAACATCTTTCAAAACTACTTTTCAATGAAGCAGCCTGCTTCTGGCCATGCCTTTGGTCACTCAGGTCATAACCAGGTTAAGATTCTAGGTGTTTCTTCTCAGTCTGCCCTTAACCAAATGTCAAGAGCTCTGCCTAATTTCCTTGCGCTCCAGGAAGGTGGCCAAATTCAAAGTTTTAGGTGTTCACTCTTCCAAGAAACTTCCACAGCAGCAATTTCATTCCTTGGTCCACAGAGAAGAGGGTGGGGGTTGGTGATGAGCTAATTTAGTACCTGCTGCCAATGTACTCAGTAGTTAAACAGATTAAATTAATTCTCCTTAGAGCCACAGTTTTCAACCTTGGCTGCACACTGTATTCACCTTGGGAGCTTTAAAACAAATACTGATGACTGAGTTCCACCCCCAGATTCTGATTTAATTGCCTGGGGTGCAGCCAATGCATCAGGATATTTAAAAGCTCCCCAGTTGGTTCAAATGGCAAATAAGTTGGGAAATGTTCCCTCGGTGAGGTGGTTCTCAAGGAGTGGTCTCCACACCAGCAGCCTCAACTTTACCCGAGGACTTATTTGAAATGCAGGTTCTATGGCCCCATCCCAGACCTCTAAAATCAGAATCTCTGGAGGTGGACCCCCACGATCTGTATTTTCACACAGTCTCCAGGTGATTCTGATGCATGATGAATTTGAAGGACCATTGTTCTAGTGATCCTAAGGGACTGGACTGCATTTTATTAATATTAAGAGATACTCAGCAGGTCCTGCTCAGCTTCTCCTTGCTGACTCTGCTCACAACTGAAGTCTGCCTTCATCCTTGGATCTAATCCTCACCCAGCGTAGGAAGGATTTCAGGGATCCTGAATCCTCAACGGCTCAATACTCTGAAGCTAAGCATGTCTTTCTGTCTGACCCCTTGGGGCCCATCTCTGAAGACAGGGCCTCATTTTTACAGATCCAGTTCCAATCTGGAGCATGAACCCAAGAACTGACTGCATATTCTTGTTCCCCAGTACCAGGCTTTCTTGTCTGAACTATCTGCCTCATACTCCAATATCTCTAACACGGGAGAACCTAATTATGTTTACGGACCCCACCTTTTCCGAAGACCAATGTCTTCCTCTGAATTAGCTCTGGAATAAGTGTTTATTCCTCTCTCTAACTGCCTTCCCACAGGGACACTTTATTGAGGAAATAATGCATCATGTGGGTATAGGTTTAATGTCTGACTACAAAGTAACACCTACTCCTTATAGAAAACTTAGAGAAGTCAAAGAGACAAAGAAGAAAACAAGAATCATCTTTCATTCACCTCACATAACAGCCATTGCTAACTTTTTGTTATGCTCACATCCCTTTCGTTCCTTGCTTTTCTTTTGCAGTATTAAAAAAAATTTTTGTTTTGTTTTTTATTCCTTGCATTTTTATATATGCTGTGGTCTACTGTGTTTCAAAATGTATATGAGGTAAGTTACAAAAGGGCATAAAATAAAAGAAGACAACATCACTTTGAAATTCCCTATGGACTGAATCATTGTTCTCAATTCTTCACCCCCCAGATCTTTAACATGATGGGTGAAGCACCCCCCATACACACCTTCATGGTAGGATTGGTCACGTAACTTACTTTGGTTAAGGGGATTGTGCAGGTCTGAAAGGATTATGTGCCCTAGAAAAGCCACGTCGTATCTGATGCATCTCATGGAGGCAGCTGTTTCTTGTAATTCCTATTCAGCTCCACAGCATGGAAACTTGAGAAGATGGTCTCTGCAAAGACATGACTTGCCCAATGGTGGGTGTTAACCTTTGAGTAGAGGGAGCTGTGACTCCACCCACTCCAAGTGGGTCTCGATTAGTTTACTGGAATCCTTTCGAAGAGGAAACGTTGTGGAGAGAGCCATGAGAACCACCAGAGTTCACGCAGCCAGAAACCTTTGGAGATGAAGCAGGAAGATGCCACGGGGGAGCTTCGTGAAACAAGAAGCCTGGAAAGAAAGCTAGCAGACGTTGCCATGTTTGCTACATGTCTTTCCGGTTGAGAGAGAAATCCTGAACTTCATCAGCCTTTCTTGATTGAAGGTAACCCCTTGAAGGTGCCTTATTTGAACATTTTTATAGACTTGCTTTAATTGGGACATTTTCAGAGCTTCAGAACTGTAAATGCACAACTTAATAAATTCTCCTTTTTAAAAACCATTCTGTTTCTGGTGTATACCACATTCTGACAGCTTGCAAACTAGAGCAGGGATGTTAGTCAAAGTCATGCCCAAGAGGCTCGAGATGTGCTTGAGCTATTGAACGTGCACTTTTTTTTTTTTACATGGGCAGGCACCGGGAATCGAACCCGGGTCCTCTGGCATGGCAGGCGAGCACTCTGCCTGCTGAGCCACCGTGGCCCGCCCTGAACGTGCCGTTTTAAACTCCGGTGTCCACTGTGGGAAGAGCAGACTGTGCTTCAGTGTGCTTTGTCCCCTCAGCCTGAGCCCCAGAATGGAGCAGGGCCCCCTGCTCCAAATTATTCACAGTATCATTAGTGGTATTAGATATATAGCAGCATGAGAATGAATGAATCATAATTTGCTTAACTCTCTGTTGTTATGCAATTGAGAAATAATTGAGTTATTTCCACGTTTATACTATTAGAAGCAACTGTCCAGCCAACCTGCAGACACACCAGCAATAAACAATTCTGTATTACTGTGCGCTACTGAGTATGGAGATGGAGTTTTATTGTGCCAACAGCTAATTGATGCACACCCTATTTCACGGATTCTAAGACACGCATTTTTTTCCCATTGTAACGTCTCTGACTTCAGGATGCATCTTATAATCAATGAGATGTTATAGTTTATTTGATAAAGGTTTTTTTCTCTTTAGTTGCATATAAAAGAATGGTGCTTATAACATTTTCTGGAATCCTAGATTCTATGAAATGCTGTATGTGAAAATCAGTTATAAAGTAATATAATATAGTACTTTTCCGTTAACATTTATATATATGTGCCCATATGTGTGTGTGTGTGGATATATATAATTTCAAATAGTAACATTTGGCTGTTCTGGAGGACATAATAAAATATATTAGGGTAATAATTTCTCCTTGGTTTGGGAGAACAACTGGATAGGGATTTTTGAATGTGAAATTGAAGGCTCCTTACATAAGTCTAGGTAGAATGAAACAAAAAGAGAACCACATTTCTTACATAATCTAACAGGAGCTATTCAACTGTGTGCTGGTTGACCAAGATAACAGTTGGGATGGTGAAAGGCTAGAAATTTTCAAGGGACATGACCATGAGAAATTCCCAGTGGTGGGGAATGGTCAATGAATTCCAAGAGGAGTGACGGTCAACATTTTTTTGTAATTAGTCCCAACTGACCACTGAACTTCTTCATACCATAGCCTTGATCTGAGAGGATGAAATTTAAATGACCAATGTGCTATATTTAGGGTGATAGGAGTCAGAGAGGAATAAACCCCAGGAAGCAAGATGACTAGATACAATGAATTCACCAAGTCCATAGTTATCTTTGTAGAGCACTGGACCTCCCACAGACTAAGAAGTAGAGGCTATTTTAGTTGCAAAGGCAAGAGTGTTTCCAAAATTCTGAAGACTTGAGAAATATACGGTAACATATGGGGGGGGGGAAGGAAATGAACCAAAACATTAGCAGCAGTTGTTACTAGGCTAATGGAATTGTGTGCTGTTTCTTTTTATACTTTTCTGTGCTTTCCAAATTTCCCAGAATGTAGATGTATTGACTTCATAAGCATAACAACATGTATTTTAATTGTGTGTGAGAAAGAAAGAAGAAAATGGCAGAAACATCAGATGAAACCATGAGTCTGATTGCAATTATATTCAGTTTGTGAACCCTACTTTTTTATCATGAATCAAGAGTATTTCTCCATTTTTATTGCAAATCACTCATCATATCATTAGTGATGGATATATATAGAAGATATGAATGAATGAATCATAATTTACTTAACCCTCTGTTGTTATATAATTGAGAAATGATGGAATTATTTCCATTTTTACACTATTAGAAGAAAATGTCCTGAACATTTTGATACATAACTCTCATCCACCTCTGTCAATATTTTTATATGCATTGCCTTCTGATTAACTACATACCTAGTCTTCATACTCTTCTCCCCTTCTGAAACACTCCATAAACATGAGCTAAGCCCCCCAATGCCTTTTGCTTACCCATCTGTTTTCCATCACTGTCTCCCCAAATTGCTGCACTCTGATTCCTGAGCTGGAACCCCTTCCAATTCCAGCCAGCCTCTCTAAGACTCAGCCTTCTGGTGCATCAACTCAAAACAGCATTGTCACCACACTGCTCATTTCTCTTAAAACAGTGCCTCATAAAAACACCTCTAGCATCTGTGCACGTTCATCACTGGAGCAATAAATGATGATGCTGCTGTTATTCATCAAACATTCAGAGTAATTGCACCATTGGGTGCTCCCAAGTTCCTACGGATGCCACAGAAATCGGTCTCTCTCCTTTCTCTCTCATTTTTCTCTCTCATGCATAAGTTAAAAATAGAGAAATTTTATTTTTTGCCTTTTTCTAAGATCTGTATGAAACAGAAGCGTTCCCAGCAGGTCCTGTGGGAGACGACAAGATTCACTGATTTCCATTTACTTGATGGCATCTAAAGAAATTCTGGTTTTATGGAGAAATGGGCACCTCCACGTTCCAATCCCAGGTTCCATTCCTTCCATAATGAGAGTTGAGAAAGCCTCCTAAGAAACAGCTCACCTGGAGAAAACCGGTCCCAGTTTGCCTGTCTGACTGTTTGGGCTGTGGCTTTAAACCCAGGGTTTTTTGGCTTGAAAGATGTGGTCAATCCTCAGAGCCCTTTGCTTCTTCACAGAGAAACCCGAGAAGGCTAATACTATTACAGCATGACAGACAGGCTGACGGTCACTCTCTCACAAACAAGCAAGCCTTGTTCTTGTAATGCTTGAAATCCCATCATAAAAAGGTTTTCCATTATTACAGCACAAAAAGGGGGGAATGATTGACATCTGAATGGTATTCTAGGCTTGATGAAGTGGTTCTCTGGGCTCCTGAAGGTGGGTTTCCAAAGCCTTGGGCAAGTGAGTTTGGAGAACATGGGAGCTTTCTATTGTCTGGATCCCCCTGACATCCAACCTTCTCAAGAGGTAATTGTCAAAGTTTAATCAGCTCCCTACTAGTCCAATATCGGGAGTACCTATCATTTTGCCTCTCCAGAATCTATTCTCCCTTCTGCTGATGACTCCCCAACCCTACTTTCTTGGGAAGGAGTTACACCATCCCCTTTTCACATTGTTTGGTGCACCTGATGGTGATATTTCCTTGATGCCAGAGGCAGTCAGGTGATCCACACCTGGTCAATGAAACTACCACATTCTCATCTGCAAAGCGATTGGTTCCAGAGCAGACATATGACTCGAACTAAGCTAATCAGAGCCCATGAATATCAGCCATAAATACTATCTTAATTTGCAAGGCTACTGTGATATATTTACTACCATACATTAATGGGTTGGCTTAAGCAATGGGATTTCCTTTCTCACATATTTGAGGCTAGGAAAAGTCCAAAATTGCAGTGTCAGTAAGGGGATGTTTTTTCTCCAAAATCTGTGCCTTTCTGTTGCTGGCTGCTGGCATGCTTAGAGTTCCTTGACTTGTACCCCTGCCTGGCATCACATGGCCATGTGCCTTCCTTTCTCTTCTAGGTTCAGTTGGCTTCCAGCTTCCGGCTCCACCCCTTGGCTTTCTCTCACTCTAGCTTTAGTTTTTCTCTCTTTATAAGGCCCCCAGTAATCTAGATTTAGACCCAACCTCATTCAGTTGGGGCTATATCTTAACTAAAAAAAAAGAAAAAGTTTTTAAATCTTCAAGTGATCCTATTTACAATGGGTTCACACCCATTAAGAACTGTCTAAACTAGGGTACAGACTTCAGTCTACCGCAACCCCATAGCCAATACACAGGAAAACCAAAACAAGGAATAAGCATAAACAAGACCCTTTGCAATAGAATTTAAACACCTGGATTCAGGACATTCAGATTTTAAAATTTACACATTATTATGCCCTTTTTTTGTTTAAGCCAACTGGATTTAGATGCCTTTGACTTAAAATCAATTATCCTGATGAACATACTCTGTCATTTATTTGCTTATTTAACAAACATACTGAGCATCTACTCCATGCAGTGTACTTTGAGAGGCTCAGCAATGGGCACCTCACTAGTTGAAACCCAGGATGCCTCTCTGTGAGAGAGGTTGCAAGGAAATTCCAGCGGCAGCACACACAGAAAAGTTTAATGGAAATAGCCTTACCCTGAGCTTCAGGAAACAGATTGTGTCCAAGTTTCTAGCCATCTGACCCTGGATAAGTTACTTGGCATTGGTGCATCTTGATTCCCTTGACTACAAAACAAGGTAAATAAAATACTATTGGGTTATCATAAGGACTGAATAAGAAAATATATCTGATGCACCTACGATATGCCTCGCATGCAGAGCACAGAATGGGTTTTTGCTGAACAGTCCCTTTCTCAGTGTAACATTAGGCAATTCACTAACCCTCTTGAGCTTCCATTTTCTCATCTGTAAAAAGAAGGTATTTTCACTAGATCAGTGGTTTTCAATCCTGGCTGCAAACTAAAATCACCAGGGGAGTTTTAAAATATACAGATGCCCAGGCTGTGTGCCCAAAGATACTGATTTAATTGGGCTGAGTGGGGACTCCTGGAATTGGTATCTTTTAAGTGCCCCCCGGTGATTCTAATGTCAACAGAGAGTTGAGACCCATCATACTCGATTAGAATCACTTTAAAAGTTAGCAGTCTAAGGCTCTTTCTGCTTAAGAAAAAGTAATTTAAATAATCATTAAAGCTACAAATTTTCCTGCAGAAATATACTGAGATGATGCAGTTGAAGGTGGGCAATTAGCCCTCAGCAGAAAACTTTTTTTAAATTTTCAATTCAAAATCAGCAAATTCAGGTTCTGTTTTCAGAGAAATTAATTAAAAGAGGGGGAAAAATGTGCCACTGAGATTATCCAGCAAATTATTTTATTGCTTCCACACTGCTTTTGGTAGGATACTTGTCCCTAACTAGAAACTCTCAGGGAAAAGAAATGCCAATTTCATTTTGTGAGAATATTTAATGGCGCTAATGAGTTGTGTTTTTAGCTGTTCCCTTGGGAAACGCTATACAGTAAATATAATTGCAAGTGGAAGATGGAGATGATTGTTCATCAAGCCTATATTTTAAGAATGCAGTTAGGAAAAGAATGATGCAACATGGGACATGGAAGTCTGCTAACAATGCAGCATATTTTCTAAAGTGTATTTTGCTCCCAAGTCCCCCAGTTCAATAAAATTACTTCATTGATATCTTGCTCAATCCTTGCTACTTGCACTGTCTCATACTTATAAAATAGGAGGCAGTATATGCTCATCTCCAAACACAGTTCTCATAGGGAAAATTGCCCATATCCTCTAAAAATTGGGCCAAATAACCACATAGTATTCATGTTAGCAGAAATCCTCCAAAACTGAGATTCAATTCCAAGCTCTAACACAAATTAACACACATGGACTCTGTGGCTGTCGAGGAGAACCTACTTCCAGCCAAGAGGGAAAATTCCTTGATTTACCCTTCCACCTGAAACAACAACAACCAAAAAGACAAAATATAAAAAGCAATGATTTTCAAGGCACTGGACATCAGGCAGTACAGGACAGTTGTTGCTGAGAGATTGAAAGAAAACACAAGGTGAGCCTAGGGACATTCCAGACCAAGAAAATTCACTTCTCCAACCTAAATCCATCCTGGCAGCAGCTCCATTTGGGAGGTCATATTATTTGTCCATTTTGCCAATGAGGAGATCAAGCTTGGAGGTTAAATGACAAGCGAAGGTCTCATGGCAGAAAGTGGCAATCCAGGACTCAGGCGTAGGGCTGTCTCGGTCCAAAGGTCCCTGCTCTTACCGGACATACTGTCCCCTCCTTTTCAAAAAGAATCAATGCAACTTACGCTTTCCAAGCACTTACATTGAATGGAGAGCTACATCCTTAATTTTCTCAACAGCCCTAGAAGTTGAGGCTTAACTTGGACCCCTTTAACAGACGAAGAACTTAAGGGACAGGTAGGTGTACTGACATGGACGTATCTGTGAGTGATGGATCCTGGATTCAAACCCCACTTTCCTGGAGCCACAGGCTCTGCTCTCACCACTAATCCACGGTCATTCTGAAGTCAGAGTATCCCTATTTTATGCCAGGCATTCAGGATATAAGATGTATGAGGTTTTCCCTTATCCCAAGGAGATAGATATTTATGAGGAATTGCTGATGCTAACAAGTCAAAATCAGGATGCAGCACTTCATGACCCACATGTTAGCAACTGCATAAAAAAACGTGTGCATGTAGAAATATTTAAGGCATTCGTATACATGACCTGTAATTCCATTTCTAGCAAACTATCCTTAAAGAAATCATCAGGAATGTGATCAAAATGTATATGCAAAGATGCTTCTTGCAGCAAAACACACGCTAGCTAAATTTGTGCTGCAATGGGGGATATTGAATTAATCACGCTACATCAATATGAAGAGATATTGTGCAGCCACTAAAATAATATGTTGTCAAAGTTTGTGATGACAAAGAAAAATGCTTATGATAGAGCATTAAGCAAAGCAAGAAAAGGAGTATTGCAGGTTCAGCATGATTTCAGCCATGTAAAATAGTAAGTAATAATTAATAATAACAAAAAAATGGGTCAAAAAGTGAATAGTGGTTGCCTCTGGGAAGTGGAATTATGAATGACTTTTGTTCCACCTTCTTTGTTCCTGGAATTTCAAATCTTTAGAAAGTCACCATGTATTACTTTTATGGTTAAGAAAAGGTGAGCATAAAATTATGCATGGAAGAAAAGGCTAGGAGAAAATATTGGAAAATATTAGCAATGATTATGATGGGTAATTTTTGTTCCTTTTTCAAAATTGAATCCACAATAGTTTGTTACTTCTGTAATGGAAAAAAATCTGAAATTAAAAATTAATATTCCCAACATTACTTATAACAATGAAAAATTGAAAACAACATAAATATTCAGTTGAAAACTGGGCAAACAAATTACACTGTACCTGTACAAAAGAATATTAGGCAGCCACTGGAAATTATGTTTGCAATTGGCTTTCCAAGATGGAGAGAAATGTTTATGGTATATGCTTCAGCAAAAAATGTTGTATCAAATACATCTCCTAATTTTGTAAATGGGAATAATGATAATAATAATAACATGAAAAATCTTTAGAGGAAAATACAATCAAATATTACCATTCTTAGCTATCAGTGATAAGGTTATAAGTGATTTTTATTGTACTTGCTGTGCTTTCCTCTCTTGCTATCTTATATATAATGAACACATGCTGCTTCTTTTTTTAAAAAAGAAAGTAATGTAAGAATAAAAAGTTGAACTCATTTGAAGTTTCAAACCAATCACTGTTACCTAGCTAAGCAACACTGTGTCCTCTCTCCCAGGAATAAAGGCTTTGCGAGTCTGGTTTTAGTGTGGGGGTTGGATGGCTCTGGACTCTGGAGTAAGAAACTCAAGGAGAAAGACTTCTGGTGAGATGAGACCAAGAGACCTCTTCCAGTCTCCAAGATCAGTCACTTAGAGACGTCATCTGCCCAGGTTCAAAGCACAGCTCTGTTGTATGCATTGTGCAGCTTTGGCTCTTCCCTTAACCCAGGGTCTTGTTCGCTCACCCATCCATGTTTGCAACACACGTTGATGGGACACTGTGGCCAACAGCAAGGATGGTTCCAATTCTTCAGCCCTTCCTGTACCCACGCCCTTTGCCACACAATTTTGCGGTGACCCCATCCCCTGACCCTAGGTCCAGCCATGTGACTTGCTTTAACCAGTAGGATGTCAGTAAGCATGATGTAAGGCAGAGTCTTGAAGTGAGCTTGTGCCTCTGCCATCAGCACGAGAACACGCCTGAGGCAGCCTCTGGAGAAACGCAGCGTGAGGAGCAGTCATACTCCAGCCAAGGCTAGCCCAGATCAGCCTACCCAGCTGTTCCCCAGGTGGGCAGCAAGCCCAGCAAGGTTCGGCAGCACCTCCTAACCAACTCCTGGCTGACCCCAGGTCCACGAGAACTAAGTTGTGCTTTTGTAAGCCACTGAGGTTTTGTGGTTTGTTTTGCAGTGTTGTGATAATAGGTAACCAACACAGCTATCCATTCCATTCTAACCACTGACTATGAAGTAATGAAAGGCTGTGTGAGCCTATCATGCTTTCTGATGGCTAAATAATACAATACATATAAAGGTCTTATCCATTAATAAATGCTAGCTGCGTCTGCTTTCAGTTATGTGGCCACGAATCAAATGCATCATTCCGGGATGCACGATGTGACAGAGGCTGTATCACCAGGCTGTATCCTGACTTCTCTGGTGGAAACTAGGCCTGAATGTCCATATCACAATTGTAGTTGCCTTCAGAAGCAAGCCATGCCATTTTCTAAATGCCCACCAGCCCCACAATCCACCATTTCTCTTAAAACTGCAAAATTCAAGGTGGCTAAGCTAATAGTGGTCCAGGAAGATGGCTTACATTTTCTAATCTTTCTATCAGTCACTATGCATTCCTATTCTTCATCAGCTGATTTTTGCACTTCTGCTTAACAACCCTGGTGAACACGGGGTTGTTATGTTGAGGTTCAGTGGGAGAGAGTGTGATGGAAATTGAGACAACAAGACCTTGTTCCCAAAGGAACTGAAGGGGCTCATGACAAGGTAGGGAGACCTTAGCCAGCATCGCCTCTTTTCCTGATCACACTCACCCCTATCAATTAGTCACTCTCCTAAATACTCATTCATTAGCCTTCTTAAGGTCAAGAGCATTGGCGCGAGATGGCCTGGGTTCAAGCCCAGCTCTGCCTCTTGCTATCCGGGGTACCATGGGCAAGTTTCGTAACCTCCCTGTGCCTTGGTTTCATCAACTGTGAAATGTGGATTATATTAGACCTGATGCCATTGTGAATAAACATCAAACTTTGAATACTGCCTGGCACATACTAAGCACTCAACAAGTACTCATTTTTATGTTTATGACTTCCCCATCTTGTAATTGCCTGTGTCTCTCCACCAGACCTTAAGCTCCTGGAAAATATGGATGCTGTTTTACTCACCTCTGCTTCCCAGTACCCAGAAACTTGCCTGTGACACATGGAAGCTGGCTTATACTTATTTATTGAATTGAAAGGAACTGAGCTAAATCGGCATCTAAGCTGGTCCCAAAAGATGAATGCAAGTCCAACAGACAGGGAAAGGAGAAGAGATTCCATCCATGCAAATAAGCAGCACATGTAAAACATAATATGGGAAAGGATCCATGGTGAAAATAAAGTGTCCTGTACAATTGTTTAACAGTTGGTTTATGATGGGAAGAAGTATATTCATCAGTACTCTTTCAGCTGCTCATGATAGAAACCAAAGTATAACCATTTTAAGTAAGAAGGAAGGAATTCATTTGGTTCTACAGATTTAAGATTAATGTTCTTACTGAACAGAAATGGCTCACGATGAAAGAAGAGTCTGTTGCAAATCAGCACTGCTGCCCACATTAGCAAAAGGATTTATTAGTTTTTCCCAATCTCTGGAAAACTAGCATCAGGCCAAGAATTCAGTGTTTCCAGGGATCCATCTCTTCAGAAAACAGGGCGTAATGGGTCTAATGTCTCTCTCTCACTTAGGCAACCATTATTCAAATTGCAGGCATGATATAACAGGCCACTCAAGAATCACATCCTACCAATTCAGTAACCTAGTGGAAGAAATGGTTTTTTTAATCTATCCAACAGAAATGTACCAGCAGGGACCCTGAATGTTTTAGCTTGAATCATGTGTTCACCCTGTGACTCATAGAATGTGCTCTCCCCAATATGATGGAATGGGTTCCCTAAAGAAAAGAGAAACTGTGACAAAGGAAAGGCGGACACCTGCTAGGAAGGTTAAATTTATATATATGTATATATATCCACAAAGGGAGGTGATGATAGTAGGGAACACACAGAAAGCTCATCCTCAAAATCTGTTCCTCCCTTTAATTCTCTGGGTATAGTGGCTAGACAGCTCTTCCCAAGCTCTCTTTTGGCTAGGGTGGTTATGGTGACTCATGTCTAGGCCATGGGATGGCAGCAGAAGTTTTGGATGCCCCTCTGAGCCCAGACTTTTAAGAAGTGGGTTGCCTCCAGATTGGTTTCTAGGCCAGATAAGTCCTGAAACCCAGAGGGGCCAGCCTCTTCAGAACATCAGCTGGTTCCATCCCCCTATCCCATATTATCAACAGCTCTTTCCAACATGAAAAAGTTAGAATGGGCATAGGCCAAATATCCCTAAAGATTGGAAGAGCAATTAGAGGAGAAGGTGGAGTTATAACAGAGAATAGGATTTAACAAGTGAGTATGACTGCTGAATCATTATATTGATATTTCTTGTAGTCTCCGATGTCTTGGAGCAGCTAGAAAGAAGAACCTAAAATTGTGAAACGGTAACCCATGCCAAACTCTGAAATCTGTTCTACAACCAATTGTTGCAGTGTGCTTTGAAATGCATTGCTTTTTTGTATATATGTTATTTTTCACAATGAAAAAAAAGAAATGGGTTGCAATTCCTGCATTTCATCTTCTCCTTCCACCAGCCAGATGAAGATGGCCATTAGACTCTTGAGGATGGTAGAGCCACAATAGGAAGAGGACTCAGTCTCCCCTGGAGGAGGACTGACCTTCTAACCTGAGTATCCACCCAGTACTGTTATATAACAGGAAGCAAACTTTTGTGGTGCTGTCCTTTACTTGTCTGGGGTTATTTGTTACTTCAGTCTAACCTATCCTAACTAACACAGTAATAATAGGGAACTATAAATAGAACTCAACTCATAAAACATTTGAAAGGCAAGCTTAGGGGAACAGAGTAATTGCTCAATAAATGTTGGTTGAAGGATGAAACGGCTATAACGCTATCATGCTGGAAAGCTCCGTTGGTGATGCAGAGAGGTCTCACTCACAAATCCCCTCCCACAAGATGTTGAAGATAACGGTAGGAATTGATTATAGAGTTCTGCTTTTGCCGCATGGTTCTTGGTGAAAGAAGAGTCTCTCTCAAGTCAGCTCAGATGCCCACACCACTACCAGGGCCAGAGGATTTATTTCAGAAAAGGATCGGTGAGCCCGTACCCACTTCATTAAGTAACCATCCAAGTGGAAGATGGGCCAAAGAAAGATGTACTTCCCCACCTCTCCAGAGAGAGAACCCAACGGGTTTTGACTGATATCCCCATAGTCCGCGTCTGCAGCTTTTAAACACTTGACTTAACAACTGCCTTTAATTTCACTGAACATAAGTTATTGATCCTGATTACTGTTGCTTAGAAGAGGCTGATTGTTAATTGAGCTATTGATTTTTGGCTCACATTAACCATTCCTGAAGGGATGAATCCTGGGTAATGTGCAGAGGTAGGCGGAAGCAGAGGAGCTGAGGACTCTGCGGGGAAGTGATTTTAATTAGTAATAATAGCTTCATACTTAGCTGGCTGCTTTGTAATACACGCAGTGACGTAACTATAGATCAGGCAGACAAACCAGCAGTCGTCCTTCTATAGGAAAATTAAATTGGGTCAATTATCTAACTGTTGGGTGATTTCAGATAGTTACTTAACTCAAAATGAACCTCTTGTCTCCTGCATCAAATCCATAGCTCAGCCCCCAAAGCTTACTCAAGTTTGAAAGCATGATTAGTCAGGTTGGCCTCTCCCCTGCCATTCCAATGTAACATTTTAATGCTCAAAAATTTGCAGCAGACAAAGAAAATGGCCATCAACTGGGAAGCGATTAAATTAAAGGATTTATATCTGTATCAAAGAATTATTATATAGCCACTTGTTGACACCCATTAACTTGGGGGAGCAGTTTCCACAGTATGTGATATCATAAGTTAAGAAGTCATGTTATAGAGAGGTGTATATAATAGGATAACATTTTTACGAAATAAGAAATCACCAATACCCATAGTTGATGATATGGACCAACAGGAAGATCTAGAAAGATCCACACCAGGTCCTAACATTGACTAACATTGAGGTGGGTACACAAAGCAGAGCAAGGGGAACACAAATGTATTTTTTAAGATTTAGTAAATATTTATATAATGCTTATATTTAAATGTTTATAGACATTAACTTCAATCCTCTAATAACTCTCTGATTACAGGTACTAGCATTATCCACACTCTAAAGGTGAGGAACAGAGAATTAAGTAAGCACTTCAGCAAGTTGAGTAGCTGCTGAAATTTGACACGATTCTGGGCCCATATGCAGCATTTCCCACTGTTTTCCATTGAAGGAAGGTCACTGATAAGGAATGGTAAGTTATCTTACGGTAGTGGGGTCCCAGGCAATTTTTACTTTTTCCATGTACTTTCATGCAGCATTGAAATATTTTACAATGACCATGACCTATTCATACAGTTGGGGGGGAAATTAAGTATTAGGCAGCCCCACTCAATCAGATCAGTAGCCTAATTTACTCCTTTTGTAATCATTTTTTGAGTTCCTACTGTGTGCCCAGTGTATGCTAAGAAATCTGCAGGTATTAGCTCATTCAATCCGCAGAATATTTCTGTACTGTTGGTCCTATTACTGTCCTATTTTTAAGGTGTGGAAATGAAGGTTTGGTGTTTGGAGCTATGTACCCCAGAAAAACAGGTTCTTAATCTTAATCTACTCCTATGGGTGTGCCCTCACCGTCTAGAGGACTTTTTATGAGGTTACTTGGGCTAAGGTGTGGCCCAGCTGACTCAGGGTGGATCCTAATCCTTTTACTGGAGTCCTTCATAGGCAGAATGAAATTCAGATTATATACAGAGAAAGCCACAGGAAGAAGTCAGAAGCCAATGGAATCTGGAGTAGGGTCCAATATCATCCCCAGGAGCCCCCAGAAAAAACAATTCCCAGTTCACAGAGCTCATGTAATTTTGGGAACTCCAAAACACACACATTTCCATGATCTTCCTAGACACTGGATTACAGGTCACACTGATCCCCACTTCATCAGTACAAGATCCGCCACTAGAGTCAATTGATGGACTGAGAGGGGGCAACTCTGAGACACCTGCCATGGCACCCTGAAGATAAGACCTACCGTCTTCCCGTAAAGTAGGTGTTCCTGCTGTCCACCTCTCAGCGGGCATTGCTTAAGTTTGACGTGAACATTCTGACACCGGTTCTCTGCACATTCCATGCCAAGGTCTTTTGAGATAACAGTCATTGATGCCCTCTGAGGACCAGAAACGTCCCCCACATCCTCTATGTATTTAACTACCATATTGACTCAGAGAGGACAATGTGCCAGTTAAATGCAACCTGGTAGAAGTGTGGATTCCAAAACGTGCCTTCTTACGTTTCAACTCACCTGTCTGACCTGTACTCAGACCAGGGAAAAAAACAGAGGCTGATGATTAATTGCCACAATCTCAGCGAGGGCGTGACTATCAAAGCCCCCCTACCAAAAAATCAAAATTTCTTCCAATTAATTTGCTATTAGTTAGAAGTTCAAAAATGTCCCAGTTAATTTGCTACTATTTTACTTGACCAACTTGTTTTATATTGTGTCATGCTACAAAACAAATCAAGCTTAGGTTGCTTTCATTTTCAAAGGCCAAGAGTACACCATTATGACACTTACAATGGGCTATCTCAAGAGCCCGCCCCCCCCCCCCCGACCCATGGACTCTGCCAACAAAATCTGACTGTTCTCTCTCTGTTGTCTGATTTCTGCTTGTGGCAATGTGTAAATGACACTTGCACCGATTTGAAACTATTAAGCAGTAAAACCATGCTTTTTTAACCCAATCTTGAGGATACAAACTTATTAGGGGTGGTACCTTTTGATTTGGTTGTTCCCACAGAAATGTGACCCTGCTCATTCAAGGTGGGTCATGCCTGCTTACTGGAGACATTTTAGAGAGGATGCAGAGAGCAGAGAGATGAAATCCGGTTTACCTCTGAGAAGCTAAGAGAAGACCCACAGATGCGTAGAGAGAGAAAGACATGAACTGGGAGCAAGGACCAGCAGATGCCAGCCACATGCCTTCCCATATGACAGAGAAACCCTGGACATGATCAACCTTTCTTATGAAGGTATCCTCTTGTTAATGCCTTAATTTGGACATTTTCATGGCCTTAGAACTGTAAATTTGTAACCTAATAAATTCCCTTTGTAAAAGCCAATCCATTTCTGGTTTGTTGCATTCCAGCAGCATTAGGAAACCATAACAGATTTTAGTATCAGAGAAATAAGATGCTGCAATTTGCAATTACCAAAAATGCTGAACAGCTTTGTAAACGGATGAGGAAAAGCTTCTGGAAGAATTGTGGAATGCTTGATAGAGAAGGCCTAGGTTGTTCTGAACTGACTGTTGGTAGAAATATGGGCTCTAAAGATAGTTCCACTGGGGACTTAGAAACAAAGACTATGTTGCTGCAAAATGAAAGGAAGGCGATCTGCATTTTAAAGTTGCAGAGAATTTGGCAAAGTCCTGAGGTTGGAAGGAAGGTAGCATTTGAAAATGACAAGCTGGGATACTTAGCTGAAGAAATTTCCAAATTAAATGTGAATAATGCAACCTGGCTTCTCCTTGCAGCTTATAGTAAATGCGAGAAGAAAGGGATAAGTTGGGAATGGAACTCTTGGGTACACAGACACCAGAAACTGATAGTTTGGAAAATTCTGAGCTTTTGGAAAATGAGACCCCAGAGAATAGTGCCCCACATGAAGATTTAACAAGGCATGAAATCAGTCAGCCATTTCAGCACAAGCCAGGATTGGAGATGGAATTACCCAGAAAGGATTTGTGGGACGTTCTATTGTCTGATGATTTTGATCCCTGTATATTCCATGGAAAACTGACAAAACTGTTGCAGGATCTATGTAATAGAACCAATGCCAGTCTGAACTAAAAGGGACAGAAAAGGGACACGTTGAAGGGAAAAAATTACTTAAGAGACAGAACTATGGAAGCTAACGTCTGGAGCCAGAAAATCTCAAGCCAGCAGAGTAAATCCACACAGGCATGTGGACAGGGTGAGTGTGTCCCAGAGGCAGAGGGGGGCAGAAAAGTGCCACCACCTCAGGTCTCAGAGAGATTGGAGCACATTCCCCAGGGATTAGGGAGAGCCTGGCCACCACCCCATTATCCTGAAGGGGTTGAGCACATGCTCTGGAAATGGCAGGGAGTCCAGGTGCCACCCAGATGCTTGAGGAGGGGCTGAAACAAGGTGGTCTCCCCAATGCTCCCTAATGTTACAACCATCACTCCAGTGTTGGAGAGAACAGGGCCACCGTGAAAGCCCTTGGAAAGGATGGGACTGCTGTTCTCTCAAATCTAGAGGATGAAACATCATTCTATAAATGACTCTCAAGTTTTAAAATTTAACAGAGTTTTCCCTGCAGGTTTTCACAATTGTTTAGGTTCAGTGACCCCTGTTTTCCTCCCAATTTCTTCCTATGGCAATGGGACCATTTAACCTATGACTGTCCCTCGTTTGTATATTAGCAGCAGATAACTTGTTCCTAAGTTTCCAGAGGAGAATTTTGCCTTAGGACAAGTCATGTCTGTATCTGATTTTTTATGAGATTTTGTGCTATTTTTGAATTGATATTGTATTTGTGTTGTTACTGAAATAGTTTGAACCTTTTATGATATTATAATGGAATTAATGTACTTTGTATATTGAAAGAACGTATCTTTTTGTGGTCCAGAGGGTGGAATGTGCTGGTTTGAAATTGTTATGTACCCCAGAAAAGCCATGCTCTTTTAATCCAATCTTGTGGGTACAGACTTTTTATAAGTGGGATCTTTTGATTAGGTTCTTCCCATGAGATGTAGCCCTGCCCATTCAAGGTGGGTCTTAAGCCACTTACTAGAGTCCTTTAAGAGAGGGACATTTTGGAGAGGCCACAGATGCTTGGAGAGCTGATACAGAGAGTAGAGAGATGAAAACCAGTTTACCCCAGAGAAGCTAAGAGGAGACACACCGACACTTAAAGGGAGAAAGCAATGAACCAGGAGCAAGGACCAGCAGATGCCAGTCACTTGCCTTCCAATGTGAAGAGAAGCCCAGACATGACTGGCCTTTCTTTAGTGAAAGTATCCTCTTGTTGATGCCTTAACTTGGACATTTTCATGACCTTAGAACAGTACATTTGTAACCTAATAAATCCCTTTTGTAATAAACAAACAAAAAAAGCCAAGGACCAAGGATCACCAGCAGTCAGCTCCAGGACAGCCCTATCTTCTAGGAGAAAGCATCGCCTTGATGATGACTTGGTTTTAAAATTCGCCTAGCCTCAAGACATTAATCCAATAAATTCCCATTTTTCAAGTCAACCCATTGAATTTTGTTTGTTTTAGCAGCCAAGGATAAAAAGCAGAAATCTTAGAAAATTAAGTAGCTTGCCCAAATTCACACTGAAAGGTCATAGCAAAGAGGGAAATAAACACACAACTCTCTAGGCTAGTGACATGCAATAGAAATATAATGTGAGCCAAATGTGTCATTTAAATTTTTCTAGTAACCATATGTATTAGTGTATTAAGCTGCTGGAATGCAATATACCAGAAATAGAACAGCTTTTAGAAAGGGAATTTAGAAAGTTGCAAGTTTATAGTTCTAAGGCTATAAAAATGTCCAAACTAAGGCATCCATGGAAATATACCTTGTCTCAAAAAGATCAATGGGTCCAGAACACCTCTGTCAGCTGGGAAGACACATGGCTGGCATCTGCCAGGGTCTTTGGCTTCTCATTTCAAACAGCTTCCCCAGGGCATTTCCTTTCTTCATCTCCAAACTGCCTGGGTCTCCTGTTGGCTCTGTCAGGTCTGAAAAGTCTGCATCTCATGTTGGCTCCGTTGTTTCTGAAGTTTCTTCAAAATGTCTCCCCTTTTAAAGTAGTCTAGTAAACAAATCAAGACCCACCCTGAATAGGTGGAGTCACATCTCCATATAATCAAAAGGCCACCCCCACAATTAGTCATGCCACATCTTCATGGAGATAGTCTCATCCAAAGGGTTTCCATCAATATTGAATATTGTATTAGGATTAAAGGGCATGGCTTGTCTGGGGTGCACAATACTTTCAAACAAGCACAACATATTAAAATTTAAAAAACAAATAGGTGAACAATTACATGAATCTTGAATAGGGCATGAGATTTTGTTGGTTTGTACAAGTTAGTGTGATGCCCTGATACATCCCAGAGTCATTTGGTCAGAAAATAAAATAGTCTTTGCAAAGTCCCCTTCGGGGACTGGGGAGAAAGGAGGAAATATTCAACTCCCCATCTGGGGAATTCCTGATATTATTGCACACAGTGGGAAAACCAATTCAATTGGTTGAGCCCTCAATCTTGGGGCTCACCCCTATGAAAATTATTCCTGCAAAAAGCAAGCTAATCCTACTGGTAATGATGCCTAAAAGTCACTTTTGTTGCTCAGATGTGGCCTCTCTCCCTAAGCCAATTTGGCAGGTTAACTCACTTTACTACCCCTACATGGGACATGACTCCCAAGGGTGTAAATCTCCCTGGCAACATGGGACCTGACTCCCAGGGATGAGCCAGGACCCAGCATCATGGGAATGAGAAAGCCTTCTTGGCGAAAAGAGGGAAGAGAGAAATGAGACAAAATGACTCAATGGCTGAGAGATTTTAAACAGAGCTGAGAGATTATCTTGGAGGCTATTATTATGGATTATAGGATATGCCTTTTTAGTTTATGGTGTAATGGAGCAGCTCAGGAAGTATCTGACATTGTTGAACTGTGTTTCAGTAGCCTTGATTCTTGAAGAAGATTGTATAACTATGCAGCTTCTTCACTATGATTGTGTGATTGTGGAAACTTTGTGTCTGATGCTTCTTTTATCCAGAATATGGACAGATGAGTGGGAAAAAAGGAAAAAGAAAAGATAATAGGAGGAGATAAAGGGTAAAAATTGGGTAGACTGAAATACTGTGTCTCGATGAGAAGGAGGAGTAAAGGGTATGGGATGTATGAGTTCTCTTTTTCTTTTTATTTCTTTTTCTGGATTGATGCAAATGTTCTAAAATGATCATAGTGAAGAATACACAACTGTGTGATGATGTTGTGAGCCATTGATTGTATAATATGGTTGGACTGTGTATGTGTGGGTATTTCTCAATAAATTTTTTAAATAAATAGGTGAAATTTATGGTAATACATACTTTATTTAACCCAACATATCCAAAATATTATCATTTCAACATGTAATCAATATTAAAAAATTATTGAGATAGTTTTCACTCATTTTTTTGCTCTGAGCCTTCAAAACTCAGAGGGCCTTTTATACTTAGAGAACATCTTAATTCAGGCACTAAATATTCATTGGAAATATTTAACCTGCAGTTAAATTTCATAAAATTCATAGTTGAGGAAACATTCACATTCCCAAGTCATTCCAAACATACCCAAAAGTTTTTCAATAACTGAATCAATTATCAATTTTTTAATTTAAATTAATTAAAAGTTTCGGTTTTAGTTTATTAAAGATTCAGTTTCTGGCCAAGATGGCGGCTTAGCAATGTGCGCATTTTAGTTCATCCTCCAGAACAACTAGTAAATAACCAGAAACAGTACAGAACAGCTCCCGGAGCCACGGTAGTGACCAGACACACAGCGTACCCCAGTCTGGACCAGCTGGACCGGCTGCGAGTCTCTGGAACTGTGAGTTCTCCAAGCGGTGGCAGCCGGTGCCCGGCGCCCCTCCCCCACAGGCGGCTTCCCAGATGGAAAGGAAAGAGACTTTAACATTAGCAGGGACTGAGTTGAACCAAACACCAATTGTGGCATTAATAAACAAATTCTGACTATTAAAAATAGGCCCCCAGCTCAGGCGAAACTGGTCAAGGTGGAGGTCGCTTATTGGGCTAACCGAAAAAGAGGAAAGGGGACAAAACGGGGGTTTTTGTGGCTGTCTCTACGGAGGCTTGGCTGCCTCTGGATTCAGCGGCAGGACTTCTCGGGCTGCAACTGCCCCAGGCATAGGCAGAAACAGACTGCTTTCAGGGCTATCTCCCACCTGTGCCTTCCCCAGGGGAGGGGTGAAGCCCAACTTAGGTGGAATACCTCTCTCAAGGAACTCAGACCCCAGGACTTGGCAATTTGAAGCCATTAAAACCAGCCTACAACCTCTCCTCTGTCTCCACCACGCCCTCAGCAGGGAGAGCCTTCCAAAGTTAAAGGAGCCACAAAATCTTTTGCTGGTGGGACCTGCAGGCAGACAAGCGCCACATACTGGGCAGGATAAGAAAAACAGAGCCCAGAGACTTCACAGGAAAGTCTTTCAACCTGCTGGGTCTCATCCTCAGGGAAAACTGACACAGGTGACTCCTTCCCCCTGATAGGAGGCCAGTTTAGTCTGGGAAAACCCGGCTGGAGTCTGTAATACCTATGTAGACCCTCCTAAGGGTGGGGAGGGAAAAGGCACCTTACAAGCAGGACAAGAAACAAGAAAACAAGAACTGAAAAATTACCCTCTGTTAAACAAAACTTAAGCTAGAGGCCCAGAAAAAGCTGAAC
>PVIY010029321.1:0-32150 GCA_004026745.1 Myrmecophaga tridactyla
TGGGCCTCCAGCCGCGTCCGCGTCCCGCGGGGGGCCTTGGCCCGCCTGCGCCCAGGCCCTCTGGGCCTCCAGCCGCGTCCGCGTCCCGCGGGGGGCCTTGGCCCGCCTGCGCCCAGGCCCTCTGGGCCTCCAGCCGCGTCCGCGTCCCGCGGGGGGCCTTGGCCCGTGGGCCTGGCTCCTGCTGCCTCTCTGGGCCTTGGGGTTCAGACCCCCAGTTTGAAGGCGAGCGACCCGCAGAGCCCATCCGGAGCAGCCGGCGTCGGCTTGTACCCATAGCCGGGCTGAAAGTAGTGACCTCAGTGGAAAAGAGAATTTCAGGCCAGATAACTTCTTAGGGGAGGAAGGTAGAATGGAGAAAGGATAATCAAAATTTAAATACTATACAATGTGTATCTCAGCTATGCTGACAATTAGTGATAGAGAAGGAGCTGAAAAGAATTTACCTAGAAGTGTTGGCAGACGTTTTCTCTTGATGAAATTACAGTTGATTTTTCTTTTTGTGTGTCCTTTTGTACTAATACATCAGCCTGTATTAGCTTTTCCTTTTTTAAAACTGTTTTTCAAATTACAGAATAATGCAGTCTCCTTATGTTGAGCAAAATAAGCCAGATACAACAAAAGGACTTGTATGATCTCTTTTAGAAGTAAGTACTTATAAGAAAATTGGGGCCTAGATTGTAAGCCCTTACAGCAGTCACTTTTATCCCTGAGCTTTCATTATTTCTAACTTCTGAGATGCTGTGCCATATGTCTATAGTATTGTGTTTTGCTGGCATTCTGGATACCTGTGTGACGCTTAAGACTCAGAGTTGGATTTCTGCAGCTATGAAAGTCAGCCTTGCTATATACAACAACTGTTAAAGAAGCCAAAAAAGAGATCAGCCTTCAATTAGAGATAAGAATGAAGACGATTTGATTGGGACTGAGTTAAATCAGAATAGAGGTTAAAGGATGATGTCAGTATTTTAGAACTATACCTACTGAATGAGAGCAAAGGAAGAGACATTTGTTTTGCCCCAAACTTAAATTATTTGTGACACAATCTCAATTAATCTGCCTGGCCCGTCCAGTTAAATAACATAAACTCATGGAGCCTCGAATTAGGAAAGAGGTCTTGCAATAGCTTAATTTAATACCCTGATACATTCCAGAGAATGTTGAGCAGATAATTAAATGTATTAGCAAATACATTTAATTTGCTAATACATTTAATTATGTATTATTATCTGGAGAAAAGATATGGAACTATTGAACTTTTCCACCTAGGAAATCCCTATATTCTCTCAAACATTAGGGACTCCGAAGTTAATAGACCAAGCCCTTGATCTTGAAGCTTGCTCTTGTAAAGCTTATTTATGTAGCAGAGAAGCTAAGCTTACCTATAATTATGCCAAAGGGTTACTTCCAGAAAACCTCTTTTGTTGCTCAAATGTGGCCTCTCTCTCTCTAAACCCAACTCTACAAATAAAATCATTACCCTCCCCCCTACATGGGGCATGACGTCCTGGGATGAAAGTCTCCCTGGTAATGTGGGACATGATTCCCAGGGATGAGCGGTGGCCCTGGTCCCATGGGATCAAAAATGCCTTTCTGACCAAAAGGAGGAAAAGAAATGTAACAAAGTGGCTAAGAGAGTTCAAATAGAGTTGAGAGGCTATTTTGCAGGCAGCTCTTACCAAGCTTCAGCTAGCTATTGCTAATTACCGCAGTTTGACAAACCCCAATCAGAGCCATCCTGCCAACCCTAACGAACACCTAGGCCTTTTATCTGAGATTTTAAAGAAGTTTCACACACTGAGTTTACTTTTCAGAAACCTGCGATCTCCAGATGGTGCCTAAGCCAGATAAGTCCTGAAACCCAGAGGGGCCAGTCTCTCCAGAACATCAACTAATTCCACCCCCCATCCCGTATTATCGCCAGTCCTTTCCAACATGAAAAAGTTAGCCCAAGTACCCCTAAAGATCGGGAGAGGGAGCAAAGGAGAAGGAGGCATTGTAACACAGAAGACAGTAGTTAACAAATTAGTGGGACTGCTGAATCACTATAGTGATTTCTTTTAGTCTCTAGTGTCTCGGAGCAGCTAGAAGGAAAAACCTAAAATTGTGGAACTAACCTTACCAAACTCTGAAATCTGTTCTCTAACGACTTGTTATAATGTACTTTGAAATGTATTTCTTTTTTCACAATAAAAAATGTTTACGAACAAAACAAAATACCTCCAAATGGTTCCTAAGCTAGATAAACCCTGAAACTCAGAAGTACCAGTCTCTGCAAGAGGATTAACCAGTTGCATCCCCCTACCCCACAATGTCAACAGTCTTTTTCAACAAGCTGTTAGAATGTTCATTGCCTAGATGTATCTAAAGATTGGGGGAAGGATCAAAGAAAGAGGAGTTGTAACTGAGAAGATAGGATTTAACGAATGAGTGTGACTATTGAATCATTATATTGATATTTCCTTTCAGTCTCCAGTGTCTTAAAGCAGCTAGAAGGAAATACCTGAAATTGTGGAACTGTTACCCATACAGTACTTTGAAATTTGTTCTATAACTACTTGTTAAACTGTACTTTGACATTTATCACTTTTTTTACATATGCAATATTTTACAATAAAAAATATTAAAATATAATGCAATCTGATTGTAAAATCTTCAACTCACACCGAAAAATTCGTAGAAAAAGTGAAAGTACTACTTTACCCGAGTGATAACCATTTACAAAAAGTTTATTGTATGTGTATACATACAGGCCTACAAATATTTACATAAAGATTCACGTATTTAAGCATATGGTCAGACTGTTTTTTCCGAATTCCTTGTATTGAAGACTTCATACCCTTACCAGTACTTTTGATATTATTGAATTTTTTAATTCTTGCTAACTATGTGCCACCCCCACCCGTGGTTTTATTTGTTTTAATTTTCATTTCTCTGCTTACTACCAAGGTTGAGTAACTTTTAATATTTGTAGTGGACATTTATATATCTTCTAAGAATTATATCTTTATATGATTAGCAGTTTGTCACTGTCTTTTCTTTATTGATTAATAAATAATGAAAATATATGCAAATGAAATAAAATATATACAAATATATATTTGTATTAATGATTTGGACTATTACATGCATTTTAAATATTTTTCCAAATCTATCACTTGCTCTTGTGGTGTGTGTGTTTAGTTGCGTAGAAGGTTTTAATTTTTATGAAATAAAACCTTAATCTTCCTGTTATGGCTGCTAGTTTTTGTTTTCATGTTTAGGTAAACCTTTCCAATACTGAGTTTATAATAATATTCTCATATTTTCTTCTGTTATTTTTATATTTATTGTGTTAGTTTAACATTGTTGTATTCTGCGCTCAAGATCTTCCTGCAGGCAAGCACAGCTCCACTAGAGAAACCCTGAATGTCATTGGCCTTCTTGAACTAAGGTATCTTCCCCTGGATGCCTCACCTTGGACATTTCTATAGCCTTGCTTTAATTTGGACATTTTCACAGTCTTAGAATATGTAAACTTTCAACTCAATAAATTTCCCTTTTTAAAAGTTGTTTCATTTCTGGTATGTAGCATTCTGGCAGCTAGCCAATTAGAACATCCCTCCTATTATTTACTTATATTTTATCCATATTTTTTACTCATCTGTCTATACTCTGGATAAAAGGAGCATCAGACACAAGGTTTTCACGATCATACAGTCATATTATAAAAGTTGTATCTTTATAAAATTATCTTCAAGACTCAAGGTTACTGGAACACAGCTCAACAGTTCAGGCACTTCCCTCCAGCCACTCCAATACACCTTAAACCAAAAAGGGATATCTATATAATGCATAAGAATAACCTCCAGGATAACCTCTCGACTCTGAACTCTTTAAGCCACTGAAACTTTGTCTCATTTCTCTCTTCCACCTTTTGGTCAAGAAGTTTTTCTTAATCCCTTGATGCCGGGTCCCAGCTCATCCTGGGCTTTCTTTCCCATGTTGCCAGGGAGATTTACACCCCTGGGAGTCATTTCCCAAGTATGGGGGAGAGAAGTGAGTTCATCTGCCAAGTTGGCTTAGAGAGGCCACAGCTGAGCAACAAAAGAGGTTCTCTGGGGGTGACTCTTAGTCATAATTTTAAGTAGGTTTAGCCTATCCTTTCCAGGAATAGTTCATGGGGTGAACCTCAAGACTGAGGGCTCAGCTTACTGAATTGATTGTCCCCACTGCTCCTGAGAATATTGGGACTTCTCCTCAGTTCCTCAAGGGGACTTTGCAAATATTACTTTATCCCCTGCCCAAATTACTCTGGGATATATCAGGGCATCATGTTAACCTGGACAAACCAACAAAATCTCACACCCTATTCAAGATTCCATGTACTTATGGTGTTCAAAGCAATTGTTTTTGTGTTAGTTTAGGATCTCCATGAAGCAGATACCAAAATGGGATTGGACTTTGCCTTAGTTTGTCAGGGCTGCTATGACAAATAGTATACAACAGGAATTTATTGTCTCACAGTTTTCGATACTAGAAGTCCAAAAGAAAGATGTCAACAAGGCCATGCTTTCTCCAAAGCCTGCAGTGTTCCAGTGGAAGCTATCTGCAGTCCTCATCTCATGGCACCCCATCTCCTGAGGTTCCTCTCCTGGTTTCTCCCGACTGCAGCTGCATTTTCTCTGCTTATAAGGACTTCAGCCACATTGGGTTAAGGCCCACCCTGACTCGATTTGGCCTCACCCAATTACAATCTTCGAGGGCCCTATTTTCAAATAAGGCCTGGGGTTAGGACCTGGGGCTAGGACTTGAACATGTTTCTGTAGGGGGCATGATTCAATCTACTCCAGCCCTCGGGTGTTTTAATTGGAAAAGGCCTGAGAGGAAAAATGGAGAGGGTCCCAGAGGAGGTGGTAGAGTGTCAGGCCACGACGCAGGTCTAACCCTGGTGGAGAAGAGGGGGGAGGAAGGAATGTTAGTCTGTAAGAGTCTTCAACTGCAGTACAGTTTTATGAGGATTTTGGCAAATCTAGTGGGGAATCCTTAAGCCTTGAGGAATTCTCTATCTTCTGGGAACAGGCATGCCGTAGTATCCACGCTGTGCCAAGTCATTGGCTGGGAGCAGCTTGCTGGTAGTCCTGATGGGTTTCAGGGTTAGTCTCTGATCTGGGGCCAAGTACGCTCCTTGCAGATATAGAGCTCACAGGTGCATTCTCATGGCCATATCACTCCACCCCCTTGCACTACTCAAATCTACTTTTCCACCTAAGTTCAAAGAGCAGTTCTTCCTGGTTCCTGGAGGACTCTCTTGCTGAAGGTAAGCAAAAAGGGAGGTTAGTTGGACAACGACAATCCCTGTTTCTGCAGGTGATCTCAGGGTCACACTCATCTCCTTTCCCCGACTACCCACCCTAAATCCCCCTCACACTCAGCAATTGCCTTGGCAGGTTGGTGTGGCTTACCCGTGTTGTGGCCTTGGTGATGACACGTCCTCAGGCTGGGGTTGATTCACAGTTACGAACGGGTTAAGGGGCTACCAGGAGCCACTTGCATCAACATATATTCATTCTTCCCTGTCCTTACTGGTAAAAGCTGTTCTAACTCCCAGGTGGTTTTGTTTCTTGTTTGTTTTAATCAGGTAATTAGTCACAGAGTTCAAAATTCAAAAGGCACAAAATAGTATTCAGTGAAAAGTTGCTCTTTTACCTCTACTCTCCAGCCACCAAGTTCCCTTCTCCAGATGCAATAAATGTTTCGATTTTCTTTTTTTTTTTGATATTAGAATAGAATTTTATGGATATATATTCTTTTATTACCCAGATGATAAGCTACAAAACCTAACATTGTGTTTTAGGGATCATTTCAAATCAGCACCTAAAGAGAGTCCTCATTCTAATTTTACTAATGGTTTATCTATGTATGTGTAAATGTAGCATACTTTGTTTAACAAATCTACCAGTTGATGAACACTAGGATTTTTTTCCTAATCTTTTGCAATTGCAAAAAATGTGGTGGTGAATTACTGTGTACCTCCCATGTAGGTGAATATATGTGTAGAATAAATTCCTAGCAGTGGAATAGCTGGGTCAAAGGGTCATTAGTCATTTGGTAGATATTGTCAATCACCTTCCATACAGATTGTACGTTAGCCTTCTGCTCTCAGTATTCCTACTTCTTCAGAGTTTTGCCAACACAAGGTATTAGCAAACTTTAAAAAGTCTTTGCTAATATGAAAGAATAGCAATAGTATCACACTGTAGGTTTAGTTGTATTGAGATTAGCTATATGAAGCTGCAGACCCAGGTTCAATTCCTGGCCCATGTATCCCCCAACGCCCCCCCCCAAAATTGGTAAATGTCAGCAGTTTCATGTGGCCTTATTTCTCTCATTGTGGAAAAGGAAAGTCTTTTCATCTTAAGAGCCATTTGCATATCTTTATCTAAAACTGTCTTTTCATAGCTTTTGCCTTTTTTTTTGCATGGGCAGGCACTGGGAATAGAACCCGGGTTTCTGGCATAGCAGGTGAGAATTCTGCCACTGAGCCACCATCACACCATCCAGCTTTTGCCATTTTTAATTGAGGGTTGAAACTCTTTTATATGACTGATTAATAGGAACTCTTTTATATTAGTGAAATTAGTCTCTTTTTCTGTTTCATGAACTGGAAAATGTTTTCCCAATTTGGTATTTGTGTTTTTTTCTATCTTGAAAAGTATTTACATAGTTTGAATAAATTAATTGCAAATAAAAATTAGCTACAGTATATAGCCTGAATAGAAATAATTAGAACATTCAAAAAATTTTTATTACTAAAACCAATCAACATACAATATGAAAATTCTTTCTTTATCTCATAGTTGTATATTCATCATCACGATCATTTTCTTAGAACATTTGCATCAATTCAGAAAAAGAAATAAAAAGAAAACAGAAAAAAAATTCATACATACCATACCCCTTACCCCTCCCGTTCATTGATCACTAGCATTGCAATCTACTAAATTTATTTTAACATTTGTTCCCCCTATTATTTATTTATTTTTAATCCATATGTTTTACTCATCTGTCCATAGGTAGATAAAAGAAGCATCAGACACAAGGTTTTCACAATCACACAGTTACATTGCGAAAGCTATATCATTATATAATCATCTTCAAGAAACATGGCTACTGGAACACAGCTCTACAGTTTCAGGCAGTTCCCTCCAGCCTCTCTGTTATGCTTTAACTAAAAAGGTGATATCTATTTAATGCATAAGAATAACCTCCAGGATAACCTCGAGACTCTGTTTGGAATCTCTCAGCCATTGATGCTTTATTTTGTCTCATTTCTCTCTTTACCCTTTTGGTCGAGAAGGTTTTCTCAATCCCTTGGTGCTGAGTCCCAGCTCATTCTAGGATTTCTGTCCCACGTTGCCAGGAAGGTCCACACCCCTAGGAATCATGTCCCATATAGAGATGGGGAGGGCACTGAGTTTGCTTGTCATGTTGGCTGAGAGAGAGAGGCCACGTCTGAGCAAGAAAAGAGGCTCTCTTGGTGGTGACTCTTAGGCCTAAATTTTAAGTAGGCTTGACCTATCCTTTGTGGGGTTAAGTTTCATATGAACAAATCCCAAGATTGGGGGCTCAGCCTATTGCTTTGGTTGTCCCCACTGCTTGTGAGAATATCAAGAATTCTCCACTTGGGGAAGTTGAATTTTTCCCCCTTTCTCACCATTCCCCCAAGGGGACTTTGCAAATCTGTTTAAATCCTTCTGGGATTTATCGAGGCATCACTCTGGACAAACCTACAAAATTTCATGCCCTACTCAAGGTTCCATGTACTTATGGTGCTCAATTAAGCTGTCCACATAAGTTATAATAGGAAATGCACTAGTCAAAATATAAATTTTGTACCAAATAAACATTTTTTGCTTTAGTTTCACACATAAGTTAAAGTTTTAAAATATTAATTACCATCTGTTTTCCACACCCTGCATTATTGACATTCCTTTGTTCTTCCTCACACAAAACATTTTTAAATTTGTGCATTTAGTCACTATCATTATACACTCTAGGCATTCCTAGATTATACCATCTTAGGCTTTAAGGTATATCTTTCCTTCTGGTTTCATTTGTGTCCCCAGGTCTTCTCGCTGTATCATTCTCACATTCAGCTTCATTCAGAAATGCACAAATCTTAAGTACATAGTTTGATGATTTTTTTATAATGCACCCACCCCCCAATCAATATATGGAACATTCCAGTCACTACAGAGGGTTTCCAGTTAACTACCGCTCCATTGTTTTCTATCCTCATGGGTTACTCTGGCTTCTTACAAAACTTTGATGAATGGAACTCCTTTGTGCTAGCTTCTTTCACCCAAAATAGTTTATGAGACTAATTCATGGTGTTGTATATATTAGCAGTTATTTCCTGTTTTTTTTTTTCTTTCCTGACTTGTATTCTATTGATGTTCATACTACAATTTATTTATCCACTTTTCTGCTGATGGACATTTGGGTTGTTTCCAGTTTGGAGCCATTCAGATCAAGTTACAACAAACATTTGTGTATAATATATGAGGGCATATATTTTTATTTCTTTTGAGTAATACCTAAGAGTAAATTTGCTAGGTCATAGCTACAGTGTATGTTTAACTTAAGTAAAAAAAAAATTGGCCAAACTCTTTTCCAAAATAGTTGCATCATTTTACTCTTCCACCGGCAGTACATGAGCATTCTAGTTGCTCCACATTTTCACACACATTTGTTGGTGCTGGTCTTCTAAGTTTTAGCCACTTTAATGGGCAGAAGGTTGTATCACAGTATTGTCATGCTGCATATTTAACTTAATGCATCTTAGAGATTTTTCAGGATCGTCAAATATAGATTTGCTTCATTAACTTTAATGGCAGCACATCTCATGCTATGGATGCATCATAATTTAATGATTTCTCTATTGATGAACATTTAAGTGGTTGCAATCTTTGATGATCCTGTCATAAGCCCTCTTATTCATGAGTCTTTGTGCAAACCGTGCAAGTATATCTGTAGGAAAAGTTCCTATAAGTAGAACTGCTAGATCAAAAGCTATATTCATGGAGAAGCTTAGACTACCTATAGGCATGCCTAAGAGTTACTTCCGGAGGACCTCTGTTATTGCTTAGATATGGCCTCACTCTTCTAAGCCCAACTCTGCAAGTGAAATCATTGCCCTACCCCCTACGTGGGACATGACATCCAGGGTTGAAAGTCTCCCTGGCAACATGGGAGAGGACTCCCAGGGATGAATCCAGACCTGGCACCATGCGATCAACAATTCCATCCTGACCAAAATGGGGAAAAGAAGTGTACTTAATAAAGTATCAGGGGCAAAGAGAGTTCAAATAGCAGTTCGAGAGGTTACTCTGGAGGTTGCTCTTATGCAAACTTTAGGTAGACTTTGCTACCTATCATAACCTGCCAATTCCCAACCAGGACCATTCCACCCAATCCTAAAGAACACCTAGGGCAATATATAAGATTCCACATGGGTTCCAGGCACTAGAGTAATTTTCCAGACTACAACCTCCAGATGGGCCCCTGGTCCAGATAAGTCCTGAAACCTAGCCTAGCCTCTCCAGAACATCAGATAGTTCCATCTCCCTACCCCATATTAGTGACAGACACTTCCAATATCAAAAATTTAGAATTGCCATAGCCCAAACACCCCTAAAGAGAGGTATGGAAAGATCAAAGGTGATGGTGGAGTTATACATAGAAGATAGGACTTAACAAATGAATACGAATGCTGAATCCTTAAATTGATACCTCTCTTAGTCTCCAGTATTTTAAAGCAGCTAGAAGTAAAAACCTAAAATTGTGGAATTGTAACCGTGTCAAACTCTGAAATATGTTCTACAACTAATTGTGGTGCTATGCTTTGAAATTTATAGCTTTTTTGTATATATGTTATTTTTCACAAAAGAAGAAGGGAAAAAAGTCGATTGTGATGATAAAAAAATATTTAAGCCCTCTAGCCTCCTATATTTTGGAGCAGCTAGAAGGAAAAATATGAGAGGATCATATGGTAGCCCATAACAAACTCTGGGATCTGTCCTGTAACCACTTGTTGAAGAGTGCTTTGAAAACTATTGCTTTTTTATTTCTTTACTTTGTATATATGTTATACTATACAACAAAAAAAGTTTTAAAAAAGATATATTCATTTTAACAATTTGATTGATATTGACTGACTGTTCAGATATCAGCTCACAGGATCCCTCATCTGAGGAACTGAGTCCCCACAGGCAATGTCTCTCCAGTCTTCCCCATAGCACACACCTCAGTTTTCACCAGAACATTTGCTCTGACTTGCTAATATGGGTCTCAAGATGTCTTCCGTTGGTATAATTTTTCTAAAATTACATTTTATTCTACAGCATGGATGCATCATACTCTGATTAGTCATTTCCCTATTGACGGATCTTTAATGAGGAAGCTTGCTCCAAAATGGAGCTGTGTAGACAATCTTGCAATGAGCATTTTGGTGAACAGGCCAACTTACACTTTCGTGCAAATGGTGCCTAAGCCGATAATAACAGCTAGCATTTACTGACCACGTGCCACGTGTCAGACACTGCTGTAAGGCTTTTGCAATAGATTTTCTCATTTAATCCTCACAATTATCCTTTGAGTTAGGTACTATTATTAATAGCATCATTTTATAGATGTGAAAGGTGAGGTACACAGACAAATAACATTACCAGGGTCTCAGAGCTGGTAACGGAGGGGCCGGGATTAAAACCTAGTCACTTGGGCTCCAGCCAGTGGTCCTGAGCACTGCTGGGCACTGCTGAAATGCCTGGCCTGGAGTCCCACACTGGGGCCTGTTGGTACAAAAGGTGTCCACATTTAAGAGTGAGATACTGTCAAACTACTCTGCAAAGGCGATGCCATTCTCTGGTCCTACCAGAGCCCGAGTGTTTGACCTTTTCCTTCTGAGAAGTATGTCTTTTTTCCCTTGCATAGCCCCTAAGCCCAGCATAGGGAGGGGCATGGAGCATGCAGCTGCCTGCAGGATGCCCGCTGGCTGAAGCTGGCAGATAGGTGAAGAGAGAGGGACCCCAGGCCTCAGAAGAGGGGCCGCTGCCCAGTGCTGGGTCCTCCCTTGGAAATGCATTATTTTAACACATTTTTGAAGTGCTCCTTATTTTTCTGCTCTTTCCCCAGCTAGGTGCATGGCTGCCTTCATCCTCTCTTTAGGTATCTGCTAAAGGGCGCTCTCTGTTAAGAGGTGTTCTCTGACCACACTGCATATAAAACAAGACCCCCGCCCCACCCCACACCCTTATCCTCCTTGACTGCTTTGTTTTTCTCCTTAGCGTTTATCCCCATCTGTCAATATTTGTTTACTGCTCCTCTGTCCTGCCCCAACAGAATATAAACCTCAATAGGCCAGGGCTTTGTTCTGTCCATTGGCTGATCCTCAGTGCCTAGGACATGTCCTGGAATTAGCAGGGGCTCAATACATTTTCGGTGCCCATGGCACCCGGCACGCGCCGCTCCCAGGGCCCGCCGGGCATTCCCGCCCGAGGTCTGCGCCCCTCGGCTCCGGGGCGGCCCGCCTCCGGCCGCGCTGGGGGCCCGGGAGGCCCGGCTCGTCTCCTCGGGCCCTGCGGACACTTGTGCTGGGCGCCGCGGCGGGGAGGGCAGGAGGCCGGGCAGGGCCCGCGGGGACGCGGAAGGAAGGTCCCGGCGGCGCGGTTCGCGGTGTCCTTCGCGGGACGCGCGCTTCCGTGCAGTCGCCCGGGCCGGCCCGGGCCTCCCCTCCCCCCTTCCCCGGAGGGCGAGGCTGGGAGGCCACAGGCGGAGGCGAGGGCTGGGCACGGGGCCTTCCTGGGCGCCGCGACCCCCGGCCTGTCCCGGGGGCTCCAGGACGAACGCGGGCGGCGCGTCCGGGCTCAGGGTCGAGGGCCCCGCGGGGAGCGGCAGGCCCGGGCGGCCCGCGGAGGTCAGCGCGCCACCTGGCGGCCGGCCTGCGCCCAGCTGCGCCCGAGGGGCCCCCTGGCCGGAGGAGGGGGCGCCCGGGGTGGGCTGGTCTCCTCCCAGGCCCATCACTTAGTGGTGGGGGGCCCTGCGCCCGATGAGGGGCGCCCGGGCTGTGAATAGTTGAGGAATGACAAATCCATCGCAAGGATCCACCTTTCCTGCTTTTCTGTACGGCGTGACTGCTTGCAATGGCCCACTCTCCTCTCCACTCCTACCCCCACCCCCCAGCTATATTGTTCTTTTTATTCCGAGTTCGAGAAAGCGTACGTGGGTGAGAGAGATTATGAAGGGAATATAATAGAAAATGTAGAAAACAGCTTATGGTTCCCGTTGGAAGTTCTCCCCTTCCCTAGCACGTGGGTCTGTGCTTACTGGAATCTCCGGTTTGCTCGTTCTCCTTTCTTGATCCCGCCAGGACCCTTGCCCAAGGGTCATGTTGCCCCTTCCTGGCGTGGGCAGGACAGGCCCTACCACCTCGAGGGTTGGAGCCCCTGTGAGAAACAGCTTTAAGACTGAGGGAGTCTGGGGAGAGTCAGAGGGGAGGCAAGGAGCAAACCAAGTTCTCTCACTCTTTTTTCTTTGCATAATTTGATAAAATTTTGTTGGTGTTGTTGTCAACTTCTTGTCCATTCATAGACAAGAACTTTTTATTGTATTGTGACAGATTTACCTTGCTTTATTCACAACCACCCTTATCATGGGTAAGCCATTTTTTTTCGGCTGCAAGGAGTTACTTACAAATCAATACCTCAATGACTGGCCAGTCCCGTGGGTCTAGGGGTGGCAGAAACCAAGGATGCCAAGCCCAGTCGCATTTGGGCCTGTGCTGTAGAACGAGACACTGAATTAATTTGTGGTGCACTCTTTGAGTTTGATCAGGGGTGTCCAGTCCCAGAACCTTGGCCTCTAGTGATCGCAAAATTATACTGCTCTCACTTACGTAGCACAAAATTGTGTTTACTTCTTCTAAATAAACGCATGACAATGCCCTGTTCAACAACTCTGTCGTATAATGCTCCAAAACAGAGACATCCTCCTTCAAAGAGATAAGAATAAACTATGATATGTGGTTTGTTCAGGGTGCCTGTGGGTGGACAAACTAGTTCAACAGCTGAGGGTCCTGGAGGTTGTCACACATGGGAGACCCTCAGCCATTGTCCAGTGTGGTGATTGCCAAATTTTTGAAGTCCATGAACACAGGCCATGAACGGGGGACAACACAGACTTCTTTTTTTTTAACCATCAGGGGTATTTTATTTTGGAAGTTTCTATGTATTACATATGCATTAACTTTGTTCTTCTTATTCCTAACTCTCTTAAAAAAAGAAAAAAGAAAAAGAAAAAAAAGGAAGTTTAAAAAAATAGCATATAAATATCTCTTATCTAGTTTCTCTAAAATCTTAGGTTAAAAAAAATCTAAGTGATGCCTTTCTTTTTTATGAGAACATGGTTTTTTAAGAAGAATTCAGCCTATGCTTGTGCTTACTACAGAATTCCACTCCTTCTTGGGAAAAAAATGGTTATTGCTTCTGCTATCTTTTAATAAACTCATTTCTCGATTGTTATGCATTATCATTCCCCATGTGACACCTTTTTAGAAACTTGATTGTTGGATGCGTTTTTCATTTGGCAAAAATTTAATGTGGCTTTGCGTGGAATATCTAAGTATCAGAGACAGCATTGTTGGTGCTCTGGGTTTGAGGGAAAATAGAGGAGACATGCAAACTTTCCCTGGAAGAACAAATGTAGGACACTGAAATAGGGTGTGCAGAGTTAAGAAGGCTGGCAGGCACTACTTGGTTTTGCATTCTGTGGCTGTCAGCCACCAAAGATTGCAACACAGGCCACAATATAAATCTCCCCAGGAAGGAGTTTGGTTAAATACCACACAGAGAGACAGATCCTGCTTCGTTTTGTTCCAAGTGGATCAAAGCAGACATGCACAAGAAGGAGCAGTATGGATCATTTGCAGTTAGCGGTCATTTGTGCATGAACTTGTGTGCGCTGATGTAGGCACGGGGAGAAGAAAAAGAAGTATTTTGTTAAAATACTCTTCCATTTCTAACTCACCCAGACCTAAGCTTCCTTAGTTCCATGATTTGCAAGGCCAAAATGACATTTAGAGTTACGTGTAGTTCCAAGTCATCTGACAGCTGGTTCACGGGGTCATCTCAGATAACCCAAAGATCTGTTCAAGAGGACAGCAAGTCTACCCAGAAGGGCAGGCCTTGATGATCTTCATTCACAGCGTCCACTGGGCGGTCCTGGGAGTTTGTTTCTACCATTCCCACTCGATTCACCATTCCTATGCCCTGGCACACCCAGCCAAGAATGGTGTGTTTGCCGTCAAGCCACTGGGTGGGGGCCAGGGTCACAAAGAGCTGGCTGCCACTGGTGTTTGGCCCTGCATTAGCCATTGCAAGAATTCCAGCCCCTGTGAAACTCAAGTCTGGATGAAGTTCATCTTCAAACTGCTTGCCATAGATGGATGCACCACCTTGACCTGTCCCTGTTGGGTCACCTCCCTGGATCATGAAGTCTTTGATGATTCTGTGGAATTTCATGCCATTGTAGTAACCTCTATGAGCCAACTCTGCAAAGTTCTTGCAGGTCTTTGGAGCGTGCTTCCAGTCCAGCTCCAGCACATGATCCCCATGCTGGTCTCCAAGTAGATGCTGGACGACTGCCAAGAGTCGGGGCGAATGGCAGCCATGGCGAAGCCAGTGGAATCCCCAACACAGACTTCCTCGTTATTGGTTTGGCCTATCAGAACGTTAGCAAAACCAAATTCTTCTAGAAAACAAAGAACATTTTCACACCTAGAGTCTTTAAATGGAAGTTTTTCTCATTTCATCAAGGACTGGTGGAATAGGTGAGGACCACATGGGTCCCCGAGGGGGCGTCCAGGAGCCCTGGCTGGTTCCTTCACCAGGGCCTGTCTGCCCCCAGCACCTGAGGCCTCGCCAACCAAGGGCGCGAGCGTCTGAAAACATCGCCTTCGCAGCATCAGACCCAGTGTCTCACCTGCCTGGTCCATTGCTGGGTCATAGGCTCTGGGCTCTGTGACCTCTAGACACGTCTCCATCATTGCATCCCCCGTACCGTCTCATGGGTCTGACTGCGCCATTCAACTCAAGACAGGGACTGCATCCGCCTGGCTCCGCAGCACAGTGCCCAACAGCAGGTGCCCCCAAATGCTTATTGCCGCAGTGAATGAGTAAAACTCAAGTTCACTCTTTCCAATGAAATAATTTCCAATTAAGTAATTAAGGAACTACTCACTATGCGCCTTCAAAATGAGAAGGGTATTGGCTGATTTCATGCTGAGAGAGGAAATATATTTGCTAGATTTCCCCCACAAACATTTATAGCTATTTGATTTCCTTTATTGTGTATTTGGCTATTGGACTAACTACACGTGGCAGTGGAACGGTGCCCATGCTTTCGTGGTCCCACCTTCTAGAACAGGGGTTCTCAGGCCTGCTGCACATTTGCATCACCTGTGGGAGGTTAAAATACAGGCAGACTTTGTCCTCTCATACAGCCCCGTGTCCAGCAAATCTATCAGCGCCATTTTTCCAAAAGCATGTGCTCAATTCATGTTTCTGTGTCACGTTTTAGTAATTCTTGCAATATTTCAAACTTTTTCATTATTATTATATCTGTCATAGTGACCTGTGATCTTTGATTTTTTTTCATTACTTAGAGAATACTTTATTAGCTTCTGTAATCAAACCCATGTAGATAAAACCTTACTTTTTTAAATCAATTTTTTAAAAAATATAACAACAAAAAAAAACATTCTTTTTTAAAATTATTTTTTAAATACAAAAAAAAACACCAAATAAACACACATTCCTATTTTGATCATTTCGTTCTACATATATAATCAGTAATTCACAGTATCATCACACAGTTACATATTCATCTTCATGATCATTTCTTAGAACATTTGCATCAATTCAGAAAAAGAAATAAAAAGACAACAGAAAAAAATTCATACATACCATACCCCTTATCTCCCTTTCATTGATCACCAGCATTTCAATCTACTAAATTTATTTTATTTGTTCCCCCTATTATTTATTTTTATGCCGTATGTTTTACTCGTCTGTCGAAAAGATAGACAAAAGGAGCATCAGGTTTTCACAATCACAGAGTCACATTGTGAAAGCTTTATCATTGTTCAATCATCATCAAGAAACATGGCTACTGGAACACAGCTCTACATTTTCAGGCAGTTCCCTCCAGCCTCTCCATTACATCTTGGATAACAAGGTGATGGCTATTTAATGCGTAAGAATAACCTCCAGGATAACCTCTTCACTCTGTTTGGAATCTCTCAGCCATTGACACTTTATTTTAAGAGCTTATATATTTAATACAGTGCATTTCCCCTATACAAATGGAAAAAATTAAGTTTAATGTTTCTAGACCAATATGGCTGTTAATTTCTGTACAATGCCAACACAACACGGTACAACTGGGATACTTTTTCCAAAGCTGACAGCATAGCTAAAGTTCCCCAAAATTAATCTTATATGTATAGGTATATATATATATATATTTACTTATATAAAAAGACCAATAGCAATATGTTATGCATCAATAGCAGCAATAGCTTTTCCAAGTGATCTGTGATCTTTGTTGTTACTATGGTAATTGCTTTGGGGTACCATGAACTGCATCCATGTAAGACAGCAAATTTAATTGATAAAAGCTGTTAATTAACTTTTGGAGTTCTGACTCCTGCATGGGCCAGCCGTTCCCCATCCCTCTCCCTCTCCACAGGCCTCTTTATTCAAGAGACACAACAATACTGAAATTAGGTCAGTTAATAACTCTACAGTGGCCTCTGAGTGTTCAAGTGAAAGGGAGAGTTGCACATTTCTCTCACTTGAAATCAAAAGCTAGAAATGATTTAAGCTTGGTGAGGAAAGCATGTCAAAAACCAATACAGGCCAAAAGCTAGGCCTCCTGAGCCAAACATTTAGCCAAGTTGTGAATGCAAAGGAAAAGTCCTTGAAGGAAATTAAAAGTGCTGCTCCAGTGAACACATCAATGATAAAAAAAAGCGAAACAGCCTTAGCGCTGATATGGAGGAAGATGTAGTGGTCTGGATAGATGATCAAACCAGCCACAACATTCCTGTAAGCCAGAGCGTAATCCAGAGCAAGGCCCTAATTCTCTTCAATTCTATAAAGGCTGAGAGAGGTGAGGAAGCTGCAGAAGAAAAGTTCGAACCTAGCAGAGGTTGGTTCATGAGGTTTAAGGAAAGAAACTTTCTCCTTAACATAAGAGTGCAAGGTGAATTGGCAAGTGCTGATGTCGAAGCTGCAGCAAATTATCCAGAAGATCTAGCTAAGGTATTTGATGAAGGTGGCTACATAACACAACAGATTTTCAGTGTAGATGAAACAGCTTTCTATTGGAAGAAGACGCCATCTAGGACTTATATAGCTAGAGAGTCAATGCCTGGCTTCAAAGGACAGGCGGACTGTCTAGTTAGGGGCTAATTCTGCCGGTGACTTTAAGTTGTTACCGTGGAACTTGTTTGTGTCTGGGGTGTTAATAAGTCTGCAGCCTGATGGCAGGGGAGTGGGCATTGTCTCAAGGCAGTGATGAGGTCTGAGTGGTTTGACACTGTTATGCACCCCAGAAAAGCATGTTCTTTAATCCTGATTCAATATTGTTGGGTGGAATCTTTATGATCAAGTTGTTTCCAAGGAGATGTGACCCACCCAGTTGTGGGTGGGACCTTTGGATGAGCTGTTTTCATAGAGATGTGTCTCCGCCCATTCAAAGTGGGTTTTAATCCACCTGCTTGAGTCCTTTAAGGAGAAACCATTTTGGAAAAAGTTTCAGAGCTAACACCGACAGAGACCTTTGGAGATGCAGAAAAAAAATGCCTTAGAACTGTAAACTTGTAAATTAATAAATTCCCTTTATACAAGTCAACCCATTTCTAATAGCAAACTAAAACAAGATTGCACTATAGAATTCCAGAGAGTGGTGTCCAGTGTGCAGCTGCATGTATGGCACAGAAACCCTTGTCCCTTTCCCTGTGTGGGACATGGAGCTTTCCATCAGGAAGCAGAGCAGTGCAGGGCACGGGGCTCCAGGTCTAACCATGGCTCCTGTTTGTGTCACCAATTCACAGTGTGACTTGGGCAAGTCCCTTTCTTCTGTGGTTTTTCGCTTCCTGGGGGGTAGGGATGGGCTGAGTAATGTGTGAGGTGCTTTCCATCTTGGAATCTCCGAGTCCAGAATTTCCTCTGGTGTTTCCATTAGCTAAGCAAGTTTCCCACGGGTCTGTTTGTTTTCTTGTTGCAGTTTGGTTTCTATTTCCTAATGGTTCCATTTTGGGGTGCTTGTATTTATGCTCAGGAGAAGAAGCTACACAGCTGAACCATGGATGCCCCGTTTCGGGCTTCTGAGAATACCTCAGACCTCATCCCCCCGCTGCACCCATGCTCTCCTTGACAGTCTCCTAGACTCAGAAAAGCTGGGCTCCTGGAGGTCTCTGATACTGGGATTCCCTTCCAAGTCTTCTCTAGTCCGCACTGAAGCCTGTCCTTTCCCTGACAGCTTTCTCTGTGATGCAGAGACCACGCACCGAGGATTTAATGCTGTTTCACAAACTCAGTGGTGAAAGAAATAGCACAAGCTGTGTCTATGGACCTGGCGTCTCTGCTGGTTCCGAGCCGTGCAGGTTAAGTTAGGAACCCCTGTGCCCAAGACACAGGGGCAGCTTGTGGCCATTCCTTCTGAGCAACTGCTGCCTCCCCAGGGCAAGTTACTGAAGCTGAGCCTTTCCCGTCTGTGGGTGCTCAGGGCACCCAGCTCTGACTCAGGCTGTAGGGACTTGGGTCTCCAGCGGCAGAACACAGACCCTCCACTTGCTGCAGATGAGCCCTGCCCCCTGCATCCTGGGGGTCATCGTGGGTGGTTCACCTGCCCAGCGCTCCTCCTTCCTTCGCTCCCTTGGACTGCCCTGCCCCGCCCCCTGGTGGGTTTTGGCTCCTGTGAAGCTCCCCCGAAGTCGGCTTTTCTCCACTCCCACTGCTGTGAAGGCTGTGAGGCTGTTTTCCTGCCCAGGGCGGATCCCTGAGGACCCGGAGGGGCCCCACGGTGGGGGGCAGACAGGCTGTGATCCCACAGAGGTACGAGGCGGCCTCCCCGCTGCCCCCACATTTTACCCGCTGACCTGGCCTGTTGCACTGAACCCCCAGCACCCTAATGCCAAGGGCCCCTGCCCCGCCTGCAGCTTTTCTTTCTGTAGGACCCCGCACAGGAGTGCAGTGACAATGCCTCCGACGTGCGCAATTCTTAGTCAAGAGCCTGTGGATTGCAGGTGATAGCAATAGAAGCTGCTTAAGTAGGAAAAAAAAAAAAAGGGAATTTTATTGGTTCATGTCACTGAAAAGCCCATGGCCAAGTCTTCAGATATGCCTGGATCCAGGGGCTCCAACAAGGCAGTGAGGACTCGGTTCCTGTCCCCTCTGTCCTGCTCTGCTCTGTGCTGGCTTCCCCCCTCAGGCTTTCCCCACGTAGGTGCTTCTAGAACTCCAGCCACAGGCATCCATCTGAGCCGAGAGAGGGAAAGAGAGCTGCTTTTTGACTCTAGTGCCCACAAAAGTTCGGGAATTGGGTCTCCTTGGCTTCGTGCCCTTGCCTGCCAGAGAGCAGTTGCTGTGAAAGGCGGGGCCGAAACGCACTGATTGCCCAGGTGCGGGACGGCCCTGGGGCGGGAGGGGAGGTGGGGCGGGTGTCGGCACCACCTGAGCTCCCACCGGGCTGGGAGCCGGGCAGGTAGTTCCCCCAAAGGAAAACCAGGGTGCAGGAGAAAGGGGGGTAGAAACAAAACTGCTCCGCCCACTTACAGCAGAATCCCTGCACCGGGAACAACTGAGGCTCCAGGTGGGGTCCGAGCTACAGCTCACCCCCCGGGGAGAACGTGTCCGGGGACCGGTCGGCAGCGGGTTCGGAGGAGAGGGTGAGTGTTTGGACGGTGTCGTGGAGCAGTGCTTCTCAGAGCGTCATATCCACGTGAGCCACCTGGGGTTTTGTTAAAACGTAGCTTGTGATTCAAGGCGGTAGAGCGGTGGTTCTCAGCTAGGGGCAGTTCCCAGGGGCCGTTTGGCAATGTCTGGAGACGTTTTTTTCGTTGTCACAATGGGGGTGGGGGTGGCTACTGACATCTAGCGGACAGAGGCCAGGGTTGCCGCTCAGCATCCTGCAGCGCACATGACAGCCCCTCAAGGCATGGAGTTACATATTCCACAATGACGATAGTGCCAAGGTTAAGAAACCCTGCCACACAGGACTTCCTGGGCACTATAGAAAGGGTGGAACTAGGGGAGGACATTCCAAGTAGCAAAACTGCCCAAGCAAAGGTACCGAAAGAGAAAGGAGTGTCTGGTTTATTGGAGCAGATCATAGCAGTCTGGCTTGAGGGGAGGAGAGGATGTATGTTCATTGGCTCTTTGTGTGTGTGTGTGTGTGTGTGTGTGTGTGTGTGTGTGCACGCGCGCGCGCACACGCATGCGTGCATGGGCTGGGACTCGAACCCGGGGTTCCCACATGGCAGGCAGGTTTTCTACCACTCAGCCACCCATGTGCCCTCATTAAATCTTAAAATCACAGATACTCTGGGTTGGGAAGAAGCCCAGAGGTCACTCCTGCCTGGCTACTGAAAATGTGGTCCAGGTAAGCTGCCGCAGCACCACCTGTGAGTTTGTTAGAAATGCAGAATCTCAGGCTCCACGCCGACCTTCTAAACCAGAATCTGCACTTTAATAAGATCTAGGTGATTTGAATCCACATTAAAGTAGGCTGCTGACAGCTCCCTAGGACGGGTTGAGGAACCAGCTTGTACTTACCAAGCATCTATGATGTACCCAGATTTACATTAAGTATGGAGTTGACTCACCTGGGGGTATACATTCAGCTACAGAAAAGCAAAGTGAACCCCAAGCGTTGGTTGCTGGACCTACCTACTGCCCACATACAGGACTTCTAATGGGAACTGCCCATTTCCTCTCCCCTGGACTTCCCAGTGGGGTAGACCTCACCAGCCAGATTTGGTGACAAGCGGCCCTGACCTTCTTTGGTCATGGCTATTGGAACCTGGGGTGGCCCATGACCCCACTCAGCAATTCCAGGCAAGTGGCCTCTGAGGGAGTTTGTCATGACATGATGGGCAGCCCCAGAGTCCATCTCTTGGAGGCTGGAACAGCATTTCCAAGACAGGTTATCAGTTTGCAGAGGGAGTGGGGACTGGAGGGCCCTTGGTGGCTCTGTGTGTGCCAAATCTGGAAGGTCTGAGGGAGCTGGTTGGGAAAGCAAGGAGCAGGGGGCCGTGGAAGAGAAGCAGGGAGGTCTTGGGAGAGACCAGTGGTCCAGGAAAAAGAGGTGGAGAACTGGCAGATCATTTTTTTAAAAATATTTTTATTGAGATATCTTCACCCACCATACAGTCTACACTTTGGTTCACAGTATCATCACATAGTTGTGTGTTCATCACCATGATCATTTTTAGAACATTTCCATCACTCCAGAAAAAGGAAAAAAAAAAAAAAGAAAAACCTCATACATCCCATGCCTCTTACCTTCCCTCCCTCTCACTGAATACTAGTATTGCAATCTACCTAATTTTATTTTTACCCCTTATCTCTTACTGTCATTTATTTATTTATTGTCCTTATTTTTTTACTCATCTGTCCATACCCTGGATAAAGGGAGTATCAGCCACAAGATTTTCACAATCACATGGTCACATTGTAAAAGCTATATTGTTATATAGTTGTCTTCAAGAATCAAGGTTACTGGAACACAGCTTAACAGTTCAGGTACTTTCCTCTAGCCACTCCAATACACCAAAAACTAAAAAGAGTTCTCTATGTAATGCATGAGAATAATCTCCAGGTTAACCTCTCAGCTCTGTTTGAAATCTCTCAGCCACTGAAGCTTTGTTTTGTCTCATTTCTCTCTTCCTCCTTTTGGTCAAGAAGGCTTTCTCAATTCCATGATGCCAGGTCCCTGTTCGCCCCAGGAATCCTGTCTCACGTTGCAAAACAGATTTATACATCTGGGAGTCATGTTCCACGTGGGGGTAGGGCAGTGAGTTCACCTGCTGAGTTGGCTTAGACAGAGAGGCCACTTCTGAGCAACAAAAGAGGTTCTCTGAGGGTGACTCTTAGGCATAATTATAAGGAGGTTTATCTTCTCCTTAGTGGGAATAAGTTCCATAGGAAAGAGCCCCAAGATCGAGGACTTGGCCTATTAAATTAGTTGTCCCCAATGCTTGAGAGAATATCAGGAGTTCCCCACATAGGGAAGTTTAATATTTCCTCTTTTCTCCTCAGTCCCTCAAGGGGACTTTGCAGATGCTTTTTTATTGTCTACCCACATTACTCTGGGATATATCAGGGCATCTCATTAACCTGTACAAATCAACAAAATCACACTCCTTATTCAAGATTCCATGGAATTATGGTGTTCAAATAAACTGACCATACAAGTTAAATTAGATAGTGTGCTAGCAAAAATATAAATTTTGTACCAAATGAACATCTCTTCCTTTAGTCTCACATAGAAGTTGAACTTTTAAAATATGGACCATATCATCCTTTACCCTGTATTCTGATTTACCTTAGTCCTAAATAGATCAGCTTTATTAATATCGCTAGTTGACAGCCAATCACTTTTTAAAAAAATTTATTTATTAATTAAAAAATTAACAAATGAAATAAAAATTAACATAGATAATCAGTAATTCACAATATCATCACTTAGTTGCATATTCATCATTTCTTAGAAGATTTGCCTCCATTCAGAAAAAGAAATAAAAAGACAATAGAAAAAGAAATAAAACGAAAATAGAAAAAAAAAAAGATTATACCTACCATACCCCTTACCCCTCGCTTTCATTGATCACTAGCATTTCAAACTAAATTTATTTTAACATTTGTTCCCCCTATTATGTATTTTTATTCCATGTATTCTACTCGTCTGTTGATAAGGTAGAGGACCATCTACCTAAAAGGAGCATCAGACACAAGGTTTTCACAATCACACAGTCACATTGTGAAAGCTATATCATTATTCAATCATCTTCAAGAAACATGGCTGGGCTGCTGCCGTGGCTCAGCAGGCAGAGCTCCGACCTGCCGTGCTGGAGGTCTGGAGTTCGATCCCTGGTGCCTCCTGCCCATATGCAAATTAAAAAAAAAAAGAAAGAAACATGGCTACTGGAACACAGCGTACATTTTCAGGCAGTTCCCTCCAGCCTCTCCATTACATCTTGAATAACAAGGTGATATCTACTCAATGTGTAAGAATAACATCCAAGATAACCTCTCGACTCTGTTTGGAATCTCTCAGCCATTGACACTTAGTCTCATTTCACTCTTCCCCCTTTTGGTCCAGAAGGTTTTCTCAATCCCTTGATGCTCAGTTTCAGCTCATTCTAGGGTTTTTCTCAATCCCTTGATGCTGAGTCTCAGCTCATTCTAGGATTTCTGTCCCACGTTGCCAGGAAGGTCCACACCCCTGGGAGTCATGTCCCACGTAGACAGGGGGAGGGTGGTGAGATTGCTTGTTGTGTTGGCTGGAGAGAGAGGACAGCCGATCACTTTTTCAGCTTTCTAAACAGTTGCTGCATGGGGTGATGCTGATTTTCATAGTTCAGATTGCTAACTCTGAGTCTCAGGGGTCACACAAATAGAGATAGCAGCTCTTGATGCAGTCCAATCTCAGTGCCAGCACAATTGAACTCTCTTTGCTTCCCCTAAAAAGAAAAAAAATCATGGTCTAAGTAAAATGCAATCATTTGACAATTTACATTAACTGATTTATGTAAAATTAAAGGCAAATAAAAAACATTACAAGAGGAATGGGGGGTGGGGAGGAAATTTTCAAATTGGTTTCATCTGTAGCTCACAATACATTAATTTCCTTGTACATTTTCCTTTATGCTTATAGAGTTGATTGCCTCCCAAGAGCCATTTTCCCTTCTGAAATCTGCAGAGCACTCTGATTTTGTTCAGGGGTGCCCCTGTCCCAGAGCGGACATCAGACTGAAGCAACCACGGGTGGTCTCATTCTTTTGTCAGTACTTAGTTTAGGTACAAGCAGGTGACTCAGCACTGGCCAGTGAGATGAGTGGGGAGCTCTGCAGGGGCTGTGGGAAAGTGAGCCAGACTTCCAGGGAAGAGCCCCTGGAACAGACGGTTCCTTTTCCCCAGGTACGTTTTACAATCGGAATGTGATCCCTGGACCTGGTACCAACCGTGGAAGTGAGAGATGGCCCAAGTCTTTGAGTCAGAGAACCCATCGCTTGGAGCACTGATCTCTCAGTCTTCTCTTTTCTTTATGAGAAAATAAAGTTTTAATGTTAAATCCTTTTAAAAAATCCAAAGTGGGATATTAATCATGACTAAACAAATAGACTCCTAAATCAGAAGTAATGTCACAGTCCCCTATCCAATGCAATTCTTCTCTGGGATCATGTAGTGAGAAGGACAGGAATGTGGAGCCAGCATCTGACCCAGGGCTGCTATTTACTAGCTGAGTCTTGATTTTCTCATCTATTAAAAGAAGAGAAAATGTCATATGTGGGTATTAAGTGAGATAATGTTGTATTATGCCTGGCACAGAATAGGCACCCAATAAAAAGTAGCTATTTTCCAGATGAAAAATGCGTGGTTTTTGCCTTCAACAAAACTATAAGGAAAGAGTACAGAAAAGACAAATAGCTCTGAGGTTCAAAGAAAGTGAATCAAATTGTAGAATTATAGGAAACATGTGCTGTGAGAGTTCAAAGATGAAACGAGCTTAATGAACAAAAGTGGGTGTTTTAGTTTGCTAAAGCTGTTGAAATGCAATATACCAGAAATGGGTTGGCTTTTAAAAAAGGGATTTACTTACTTATTTATTTATTTAATTTTTTTTTTTTTAGATTATACCATCTCAATCTTTATTGTCTATCTTTCTTTCTGATTTCATTTGTGCCCCCCGGCTGCCTCCCTCTATCATTCTCACATTCAGCTTCATTCAGTGTTTTAATATAATTGTATTACAGTTAGGTAATATTATGCTGTATTGTGTTGTCCATTTCTGAGTTTTTACATTCAGTCCTGTTGCATAGTCTATATCCTTTCAGCTCCAATTACCCAATATCTTACCCTATTTCTATCTCCTGATGTTCTCCGTTACCAGTGAAATCCTCCAAGTTTATTCACTAATGCCAGTTCATGTCAGTGAGACCATACAGTATTTGTCCTTTTGTTTCTGGCTAATCTCACTCAGCCTAATGTCCTTAAGGTCCATCCATTGTTCTTACATACTTCATAACTTTATTCTGCCTTATGGCTGCATAATATTCCATTGTACTATATACCACAGTTTGTTTAGCCACTTATCTGTTGATGGACATTTTGGCTGTTTCCATCTCTTCGCAATTGTAAATAATGCTGCTATAAACATTGGTGTGCAAATGTCTGTTTGTGTCCTTGTCCTCATGTCCTCTGAGTAGATACCTAGCAATGGTATTGCCAGGTCATATGGCAATTCTATATTTAGCTTTTTGAGGAACCGCCAAACTGCCTTCCACAGCAGTTGTACCATTTGACATTCCCACCAACAGTGGATAAGTGTGCTTCTTTCTCCACATCCTCTCCAGCACTTGTCATTTTCTGTTTTATTGATGATGGCCATTCTGGTGGGTGTGAGATGATATCTCATTGTGGTTTTGATATGCATTTCTCTAATGGCCAGGGACGTTGAGCATCTCTTCATGTGCCTTTTGGCCATTTGTATTTCCTCTTCTGAGAAGTGTCTGTTCAAGTCTTTTGCCCATTTTGTAACTGGGTTGGCTGTCTTTTTTGTTGTTGAGTTGAACAATCTCTTCATAAATTCTGGATACTAGACCTTTATCTGATATATCATTTCCAAATATTGTCTCCCATTGTGTAGGCTATCTTTTTATTTTCTTGATGAAGTTCTTTGATGCACAGAAGTGTTTAATTTTGAGGAGTTCCCATTTCTTTCTTTCTTTCTTCAGTGCTCGTACTTTGGGTGTAAGGTCTAGGAAACCACCTCCTAGTATAAGATTTATAAGATATTTTCCTACATTTTCTTCTAACAGTTTTGTGGTCTTAGATCTAATGTTTAGGTCTTTGATCCATTTTGAGTTAATTTTTGTATAGGGTGTGAGATATGGGTCCTCTTTCATTCTTTTGCATATGGATATCCAGTTCTCTAAGCACCATTTATTGAAAGACTGTTCTGTCCCAGGTGAGTTGGCTTGACTGCCTTATCAAAGATCAATTGTCCATAGATGAGAGGGTCTATATCTGAACACTCCATTCGATTCCATTGGTCAGTGTATCTATCTTTATGCCAGTACAATGCTGTTTTGACCACTGTAGCTTCATAATATGCCTTAAAGTCAGGTAGCATGAGACCTCCAACTTCATTTTTTCCCCTCAGGATACTTTTAGCTATTTGGGGCACCCTGCCCTTCCAGATAAATTTGGTTATTGGTTTTTCTATTTCTGAAAAGTAAATTATTGGGATTTTAATTGGTATTGCATTGAATCTGTAAATCAATTTAGGTAGAACTGACATCTTAACTATATTTAGTCTTCCAATCCATGAACATGGTATGCCCTTCCATTTACTTAGGTCTTCTGTGATTTCTTTTAACAATTTCTTGTACTTTTCTTTGTATAGGTCTTTTGTCTCTTTAGTTAAATTTATTCCTAAATATTTTATTCTTTTGGTTGTAATTGTAAATGGAATGCTTTTCTTGATTTCCCCCTCAGATTGTTTGTTACTAGTGGATAGAAACACTACAGATTTTTGAGCGTTGATCTTGTAACCTGCCACTTTGCTGTACTCATTTATTAGCTCTAGAAGTTTTGCTGTGGATTTTTCGGGGTTTTCAACATATAGTATCATATCATCTGCAAACAGTGAGAGTTTTACTTCTTCCTTTCCAATTTTGATGCCTTGTATTTCTTTTTCTTGTCTAATTGCTCTAGCTAGAACTTTCAACACAATGTTGAATAACAGTGGTGATAGTGGACATCCTTGTCTTGTTCCTGATCTTAGGAGGAAAGTTTTCAGTTTTTTCCTATAGGATGATATTAGCTGTGGGTTTTTCACATATTCCCTTTATCATTTTAAGGAAGTTCCCTTCTATTCCTATCCTTTGAAGTGTTTTCAACGGGAAAGGATGTTGAATTTTGTCAAATGCCTTTTCTGCATCAATCACGATGATCATGTGGTTTTTCTGCTTTTATTTGTTGATATGGTGTATTACTTTAATTGATTTTCTTATGTTGAACCATCCTTGCATACCTGGGATGAATTCTACTTTGTCATGATGTATAATTCTTTTAATGTGTTGCTGGATTCGATTTGCTAGAATTTTGTTGAGGATTTTTCCATCTATATTCATTAGAGAGATTGGTCTGTAGTTTTCTGTTTTTCTAATATCTTTGCCTGGCTTTGGTATGAGGGTGATGTTGGCTTCATAGAATGAGTTAGATAGCTTTCCCTCCTCTTCAAGTTTTTTAAAGAGTTTGAGCAGGATTGGTACTAATTCTTTCTTGAATGTTTGGTAGAATTCGCGTGTAAAGCCATCTGGTCCTGGACTTTTCTTTTTGGGGAGCTTCTTAATGATTGATTTAATTTCTTTACTTGTGATTGGTTTGTTGAGGTCGTCTATTTCTTCTCGAGTCAATGTTCATTGTTCATGCCTTTCTAGAAAGTTGTCCATTTCATCGACATCGTCATGTTTATTAGCATAAAGTTGTTCATAGTATCCTGTTGTTACTTCCTTTATTTCTGTGGGGTCAGTGGTTATGTCTCTTCTTCCATTTCTGATCTTATTTATTTGCAACCTCTCTCTTCTTTTTATCAGTCGTGCTAAGGGTCCATCAATCTTATTGATTCTCTCATAGAACCAGCTTCTGGTTTTGTTGATTTTCTCAGTTGTTTTCATGTTCTCAATTTCATTTATTTCTGCTCTCATCTTCATTATTTCTTTCCTTTTGCTTTCTCTGGGGTTAGTTTGCTGTTCTTTCTCTAGTTCTTCCAAGTGGACAGTTAATTCCCCAATTTTTGCCCTTTCTTCTTTTTTGATATAGGCATTTAGGGCAATAAATTTCCCTCTTAGCACTGCCTTTGCTGTGTCCCATAAGTTTTGTTATGTTGTGTTTTCATTTTCATTTGCCTCGAAATATTTACTGATTTCTCTTGTAATTTCTTCCTTGACCCACTGGTTGTTTAAGAGTGTGTTGTTGAGCCACCACATATTTGTGAGTTTTCTGGCACTCTGCCTATTATTGAATTCCAGCTTCATTCCTTTATGGTCTGAGAAAGTGTTCTGTATGATTTCAATCTTTTAAAATTTATTGATACTTGATTTATGACCCAGCATATGGTCTATTTTTGAGAATGATCCATGAGTACTTAAGAAAAAGATGTATCCTGCTGTTGTGGGGTGTAATGTTCTATAAATGTCTGTTAAGTCTAGCCCATTTATCGTATTATTCAAATTCTTTGTTTCTTTATTGATCCTTTGTCTAGACGTTCTGTCCATTGATGGGAGTGGTGAATTGAAGTCTCCAGCTATTATGGTAGATGTGTCTATTTCTCTTTTCAGTGTTTGCCTCATGTATTTTGGAGCATTCTGGCTTGGTGCATAAATATTTATGATTGTTATGTCTTCTTGTTGAATTGTTCCTTTTATTAATACATAGTGTTCTTCTTTGTCTCTTTTTACTGTTTTACATTTGAAGTCTAATTTGTTGGATATTAATATAGCTACCCCTGCTCTTTTCTGATTGTTATTTGCATGAAATATCTTTTGCCAACTTTTCACTTTCAACCTATGTTTATCCTTGGGTCTAAGGTGTGTTTCCTGTAAACAGCATATAGACGGATCCTGTTTTTTAATCCATTCTGCCAGTCTATGTCTTTTGTTGGGGAGTTTAATCCATTAACATTCAGAGTTATTACTGTACGGGTAGTAATTTCTTCTACCATTTTGCCTTTTGGATTTTATATATCTAATTTTTCTTCTTTTTACCTCTACTGATAGTCTTCCTTTCTACACTCTTCTCCACACCTCTTTCTTGTGTCTTGTTGTATCTCCCTCCAGTGCTCCCTTTAGTATTTCTTTTTTTTTTTTTTTTCAAATTTGCATATGGGCAGGAGGCACCAGGGATCGAACTCCAGACCTTCAGCACGGCAGGTCGGAGCTCTGCCTGCTGAGCCACGGCAGCCACACCCTTTAGTATTTCTTGCAGAGCCAGTCTCTTGGTTGCAAATTCTGTCAATGATTTTTTGTCTGAAAATGTTTTAATTTCTCCCTCATTTTTGAAGGACAATTTTGCTGGATATAGAATTCTTGGTTGGCAGTTTTTCTCTTTTAATAATTTAAATATATCATCCCACCGTCTCCTCACCTCCATGGTTTCTGCTGAGAAATCTATGCATGGTCTTATTGGGCTTCCCTTGTATTGATGGATTGCTTTTCTCTTGCTGCTTTCAAGATTCTCTCTTTCTCTTTGACCTCTGACATTCTGATTAGTAAGTGTCTTCGAGTATGTCTATTTGGATCTATTCTCTTTGGGGTATGCTGCACTTCTTCGATCTGTAATTTTAAGTCTTTCATAAGGGTTGGGAAATTTTCAGTGATAATTTCCATCATTTGTTTTTCTCCTCTTTTTCCCTTCTCTTCTCCTTCTGGGACACCCACAACACATATATTCGTGCATTTCATATTGTCATTCAATTCCCTGAGTCCCATATTTTTCCATTTTTCCCCCTATATTTCCTTTTGTTTGTCAGATTTCAGATGTTCCATCCTCCAGTTCACTAATCCTATCTTCTGCCTCTCAAAATCTAACATTGTAGGTTTCCATTGTTTTTTAAATCTCTTCTACTGTGGCTTTCATTCCCATAAGTTCTGTGATTTGTTTTTTCAGACTTTCAATTTTTCTTTTTGTTCATTCCTTACCTTCTGTATATCCTCCCTCAATTCATTGATTTGATTTTTGATGAGGTTTTCCACGTCTGTCTGTACATTCTGAATTAATTGTTTCAATTCCTATATCTCATTTGAATCATTGATTTGTTCCTTTGACTGGGCCATATCTTCAATTTTCCTAGTGTGATTTGTTATTTTTTGCTGGTGTCTAGGCATTTAATTACCTTAATTATTTTATTCTGGAGATTGCTTTCACTTCTTTTACCTAGGGTTTTCTTGCTGGATGAATTTGTTGTCTATCTGTTTTTTGACATTCAGTTCAGCTTTATCTGGACCACCAGCTTAGGTTTTGTTTAACAGAGGAGAAGTTTTCAGTTCTTGTTTTGTTGTTTCTTGCCCTGCTTGTATGGTGCCTTCCCCCTGCCCTTAGGGGGGGTCTACGTAGGTATTATAGACCCCAGCCGGATTTTCCCAGTCCAAACTGGCCTCCTATCAGTAAGAAAGAGTCACCTGTGTCTATTTTCCCTGAGGGTGAGACCCAGCAGGTTGAAAGACTTTCCTGTTTTTCTTATCCTGCCCAGTATGTGGTGCTTGTCTGCCTGGAGGTCCTACCAGCATAAGATGATGCGGTACCTTTAACTTTGGCAGACTCTCCCTGCTGGGGGAGTGGTGGAGCCAGAGGAGAGGTTGTGGGCTGGTTTTAATGGCTTCAAATTACCAAACCCTGGTGTCTTAATTCCTTGAGGGAGGGATTCCACCTGGATTGGGCCTCACCCCTCCCCTGGGGAAAGCACCAGCTCCAGACAAGCCCCCAAAAGAGCTTGTTTGTGCCTATGCCTGAGGCAGTTGCAGCCTGAGAGGTCCTGCCACTGTATCCAAAGGCGGTCAAGCCTCTGTAGGAACATAGCCACAAAAACCTCCCTCTCTTTTTTATTTTTCTATTTCCATCAGCCCTGCCCCCTTGGCACCGGGGCAAAAATCAGCGACCTCCACTTTGACTAGGTTCACCTGAGCTGGGGGCCTATTTTTAGTAGTCAGAATTTGTGAAATAATTCCACAATTGATGTTTGGTTGGGCTCAGCCCCTACTGCTGGTAAAGTCTCTTTCCTTTCCCCTCTGGGAAGCAGCCTGTGGGGGAGGAGCGCCGGCTGCTGCAGCTTGGGGAACTCACAGTTCTGGGGGGGCTCACAGCTGGTCCAGCTGGTCCAGACTGGGGTACGCTGTGTGTCCCATCACTGACGTGGCCCCAGGAGCTGTTCTGTACTGTTTCTGGTTATTTAGTACTTGTTCTGGAGGACGAACTAAATCACATGCATTGCTAAGCCGCCATCTTGGCTCCTCCTCTACTTATTTATTTTTAATATTTTTATTGAGAAATCTTCACACATATACAGTCCATCCATAGTATATAATTAGTGGCTCACAATTTCATCACATAGCTGTGTTTTCATCACCATGATACTTTTAGAACATTTGCATCACTTTAGAAAAAGAAAAGGAAAAAAAAAAAACTCAAACATCCCATACCCCTCCTTTCACTGACCGCTAGTATTTCAACATACCCAATTTTTAACCCTTTACCCCTGCCCCCATTATTTATTTATTTATTTTATCCTTATTTTTTTTTAGTCATCTATCTATACTCTGGATAAAAGGAGCATCAGACACAAGGGTTTCACAATCATATGGTTACATTGTAAAAGCTGCATCATTATACAATCATCTTCAAGAATCAAGGCTACTACATGAGATTTTGCTGGTTTGTCCAGAGTGATTCCCCGATGAATCCCAGAATGATTTGATCAGTGACTGGAAAAATATTTGCAAGCCCCCTTCAGGGAATGGTGAGAACGGGGAGAAATTCAACTTCTCCAAGATGAATTCTTGATACTCTCACAAGCAGTGTGGACAACCAAAGCTATAGGCTGAGCCCCCAGTCTTGGGGTTGGTTCATAGGAAACTTAACCCCACAAAGGATAGGTCAAGTCTACTTAAAATTTAGGCCTAAGAGTCACCCCCAGGAGGGCCTCTTTTGTTGCTCAGATGTGGCCTCTCTCTCCAGCCAACATGATGAGCAGTCTCACCACCCTCTCCCTCTCTGCGTGGGACATGACTCCCAGGGATGTGTACCTTCCTGGCAACGTGGGACAGAGAT
>PVIY010029322.1:0-32148 GCA_004026745.1 Myrmecophaga tridactyla
GTAAGCAACAGGGGCACACACTCATTTCAGACTCTGTTGGCAGGACCATGTAAACACAAAACAGATTTTTCTGGATTGACACTCTTTTCTGAACTTACCCCATTAGGGATCCTGGGGCAGGATACCCTAAGGTGAAGCAACTGGAAGCAGAAAATCCTCACAGAAAAGGGGCTGGGGGAGGAATGGAACTTAGCTGCTGTAAGAAAGGATGGGTCCCACAACTGAAAAGGGGACAGTGAGTGAGAGAGAGAATTTAACAAGTCATCGGAGCTTGGGAGAAAATTGTGCACAAAAACCAGCAGAACAGATTGAGATTTCCAGAGAAGGAAGGGAGGAAAAGAAGTTTTCTTCTATAAGTTAAAACAATAGCACAAAACTGCAATCATAAAAAGTGTACTGCCTATCAGATGAAGAAGAGCTGAGAAAATCTGATCAAACTCAGGCTATTCTAAAGGTCCAAAGTAAGTTGGACCAAGCATCAAATAGAGCCACTCAACAACAAAACCCTAGACAAGAGGGAGAAACCCATCTTCAGAGTTAACTCATCAAGATAAGCAGATGCCCAGATATCAGCAAAAAGTTACAAGCCATACCAAGAAAAAGGAAGAAATGGCTCAGTCAAGGGGACAAATTAAAACTTCAGAGGAGACAGAATTTGAAAAGTTCAAACAAATATGGATACAGAGTTAAGGATATTAAGAAAAGAATGTGTAAGCATAAAGAAGAATTTAAAAGTACAAAAACAAACATCACAAAAATTATGGGAATGAAAGGCACAATTCTGGAGAGTAAAAAAATACTCTAGAGGCATAGAACAGTAGATTTGAAAAGGCAAAAGAAAGATTCATTGCACTAGAAGGCAGGGCTAGAGAAAAGAACAGGAAAAAATGAGCAGTGTCTCAGGGACACCTTATACTCAGGGATTGGAATAAAAGCATGAAGCATACAAACATATGTATGTGTCATGGGTGTCCCAGAAGGAGAAGAGAAAGGAAAAGATGCAGAAAGAATATTTGAGGAAATAATGGCCTAAAATTTCCCAACTGTTATAAAAGACATAAATCTATATGTCCAAGAAATACAACGTTCTCCAGATAGAAGAAATCCTAATAGACCTACTTCAAGACACATACAATCAGAAAGCCAAATGCCAAAGATAAAGAGAGAATCCTGAGAGCAGCAATAGAAAAGTGAGTCATCATACACAAGGATGCCCAGTAAGACTAGGTGTTGATTTCTCATCAGAAACCATGCAGGCAAGAAGGAAGCGGTATGATGCATTTAAGATATGAAAGAGAAAAACTGCCAGCCAAGAATTCTTCAGCTGGCAAAACTGACCTTCAAAAATATGGAAGAGTTTTAAATATTCACAGGTAAATAGAAACTGAGAGAGTTCATCACCAAAAGACCTGCCGTACAAGACTTGCTAAAGAGAGTTCTTCAGGTTGAAAGAAAATATAGAAGAGAGTGGCTTGGAGCAGTATGAAGAAGTAAAGTGCTTCAGCAAAGGTACCAAAACACATGTGAAACCCAATAGTACTATATCCTCAACATACAACTCTACTCTTTAATTCCTATAAGAGACAGAATACAACAGAACAGGAAAAAAGGCACATTTCTTGAAAAACGGACACACAAAATATAAAGACGTTTTGTGGAACAAAAACTGTATAAAGTTTCTGGGTGCCTGCCCATGCAAAAACAAACAAACAAATAAACAACAATATAAACAGGGGAAAAGGGGGTACATGAGAGCAGAGAACATGTATGCTGCTACTGAAGCTAAACTGGTATCTTTTTAAATTAGTAGGTTATAGACATAGGTTGTGTAATACAACCCCAGGGTAACTACAAAGAAACCGTTTAAAAATATATACAGAAAAAGAAATGAGAAAGGGATCAGTAAGATATATCATAAAAAATCAACTATACAGAAAATGAGGTTGCAATAAAGGAAGAGACCAAATATATATATATAACCAAAGGACAAAATCGCTAAAGTAAGTACTGCTTTTACAGTAATAACACTAAAGATTAAGGCATTTAACTCCCCAATCAAAAACAGATATTGGTAGAATGGATAAAAAAGCGTAATCAAACTATATGTTGTTTACAAGAGACTTACCTTAGACCCAAAGACATAGTGAGAGGGTGGAAAAAGATATTCCATGCAAATAACAGATCTGGGATAGCTATACTAATATTGGACAAAATAGATTTTAAGTCAAAAACTGTTATAAGAGAAAGAAGGACACTATATATTAATAAAAGGGGCAATCTACGAAGAAGAAATAACAACCATAAATATTTACACACCTAATCAAGATGCCCCAAAGTACGAGGCGAGCACTGGCAAAACTGAACGGAGAAACAGAATAAGTATTGTAGACTTTAATACACCACTCTCATCAACAGAAAGAACATCTAGATAGAATATCAAAAATGAAACGGAGAACTTGAATAATATGTTAAATAAACTAAAGCTAACAGACATATACAGAGCATTGTACCCCAAAACAGCAGGACATATATTCTCCTCAAGTACACATGGATTGCTCTCCAGGATAGACCACATATTCGTGTCACAAAACAAGTCTCAAAACATTAAAAAAGACTGAAGTTATACAAAGCATGTTATCTGATCACAACAGAACGAAGCTGGAAATCAATAACTGGTGTATAACTGGAAAATACACAACTATATGGAAGTCAAATAACATACTCTTAAGCAATCAGTGGGTCAAAGAAGATGTTACAAAGGAAATCAGTAAATATCTTGAGACAAATGAAGAGGAAAACTCAACATCTGAAAATTTATGGAATGCAGCGCTGAGAGAGAAATTTATATTCCTAAGTGCTTAAATTAAAGAAGAAAAAAAGGGCCAAAATCAAAGACCTAACTGTATACCTGGAAAAACACGAAAAAGAATAGCAAATTAAACCCAAAGCAAGCAGAAGGACAGAAATAACAAAGATTACAGCAGAAATAAATGTTAGAAAATTTTAAAAGTTGAAAGCATTAACAAAACCAAAAGTTGTTTCTTTGAAAAGATCCATCAAATTGACAAACCCTTAGCTAGAGTGAGACAAAAAAGAGAGAAGACACAAATAAAATTAGAAATGAGTGTGTGGGGGAGACATTACTACTAACCCACAGAAATAAAAAGGATCATAAGAGGATACTATGAACCACTGCATGCCAACAAATTAGGCAACCTAGATGAAATGAAGCAAATTTCTAGCAACACACAAACAATCTAAACGGACTCTAGAAGAATTAGAAGATCTCAACAGACCAATTAAAAGTAAAGAGATTGGATTGAAATGCTAGTGATCAATGAAAGGGAGGGGAAAGGGGTATGGTATGTATGAATTTTTTTCTGTTGTCTTTTTTACTTCTTTTTCTAAATTGATGCAAATGTTCTAAGAAATGATCATGATGAGTATGCAACTATGTGATGATATTGTGAATTACTGATTAAATATGTTGAATGGAATGATCATTTGTTAAGAATGTTTGAGTTTGTTTGTTGTTATATTTTTAAAAAAAATTAAAAATTAATAAAAGTAAAGACACTGAATTAGTCATCAAAAAGCTCCCAGCAAAGGAAATTCCAGAACCAGATGGCTTCTCAGGTGAATTCTACTAAACATTCCAAGAATTAATACCAATCCTGTGCAAACTCTTCCAAAAAATTGAAGAGGAGGGAAGGCTACCTAACTCATTCTATGAGGCTAACATCACCCTAATACCAAAGCCAGACAAAGATACTACAAGAAAATTACAGACCAGTTTCTCTCATGAATATAGATGCAAAAATCCTCAACAAAGTATTTGTAAAGCAAATCCAAAAGCACTTAAATGAATTATACACCATGATCAAGTGGGTTTTATCCTAGGAATGTAAGGGGGGTCAACATAAGAAAATCAATTAGTGTAATACACCACATTAATAAAATGAAGGGGGAAAACACGTGATCTTCTCAATTGATGCAGAGAGAGTATTTGACAAAATCTAGCATCCTTTCTTGGTAAGGATGCTTAGAAAGATAGGAATAGAAGGAAACTTCCTCAACATAATAAAGGGCATACATGAAAAATCCACTGGTAGCATCATACTCATTGGAGAAAGACTGAAAACATTCCCTCCAAGATCTGGAAAAAGACAAAGATGCCCACTGTCACCACTGCTATTCAGCATTGTACTGGAAGTTCTGTTTAGCGCAATTAGGCAAGAAAAAGAAATGAAAAGGCATCCAAATTGGAAAGGAAAAAGTAAAACCTTCCCTATTTGTAGATGAAATATCCTATATACAGAAAATCCTGGAAAAATACAACAAAGTTCCTAGAGCTCACTAATGCATTCAGCAAATAGGTGAGGTACCAGATCAAGATACAAAAATTAGTAGTGTTTCTACACATTATTAATGAGCAATCTGAGGAGGAAATCAAGAAAAAAAAAGACCGTTTACAATAGTAACTAAAAGAGACAAATATCTAAAATTCAATTTAACCAAGAATGTAAAGGATTTATACACAGAAAACTACAAAATTTGCAAAAACAGATCCAAGAAGATCTAAATAAATGGAAGGACAGTCCATGTTTGTGGATTGGAAAACTAAATATTGTTAAGATGTCAATTCTCCCCAAAATGATTTACAGATTCAATGCAATCACAATAAAAATTCCAACAGCCTACATTGCAGAAATGGAAAAGCCAATTATCAAATTTATTTGGAAGGGTAAGGGGACCTAAATCGCCAAACCCATCTTGAAAAAAAGAACAAAGTTGGAGGACTCACAAGTCCTGATTTTAGAGTTAATTGCAAAGCTACAGTAACCAAAGCAGCATGGTACTGGCATGAGGATAACTATATAGACCAATGGAATTAAATTGAGAGTTCAGAAAAAGACCCTCAGATCTATGGCCAACTGATATTTGACAATGTTTCCAAGCCCATGCAACTGGGAAAGAATAGTGTTTTCAATAAATGGTGCTGGGAGAACTGGATAGCCATATACAGAAGAATGAAGGAAGATCCCTATCTCATACTTTATACAGAAATTAACTCAAAATGGATCAAGGATCTAAATATAAGAATCAAGACTATACAACTCCTAGAAGAAAATGTAGGGCTGCATCTTCAGGCTCTTGTGTTGGCAATGATTCCTTAGACTTTTTACCCCCAAAGCACAAGCAACAAAAGAAAAATTAGATAAATGGGACCTCCTCAAAATTAAAAATTCTTGTGTATCAAAGGACTTTATCATGAAAATGAAAAGACAACCAACTCAATAAGAGAACATATCTCAAAACCACAGATCTGCTAAGGGTTTAAATATCCAGACTATATAAAGAAATCCTATGACTCAACAATAAAAAGACAAACAACCCAACTTAAAAATGGGCAAAAGTCTTCAATAGACATCTCTCCAAAGAGGATATACAAATGGCTAAAAATCACATGAAAAAGATGCTCAATATAATTAGCTATTAGGGAAATGCAAATCAAAAACACAATGAGATATCATTTCACAGCCACTGGAATGGCTACCATTAAAAAAAGAAAAACCCAGAAAACTACAAGTGTTGGGGGTAGGGAATGGGGAACTAATACTTAATTTGTATAGAATTTCCACTTGGGTAGATTGTAACATTTTGAAAATGGATGGAGGTGATGGTAGCACAACAGTGTAAGTGTACTTACAGCACTGAATTATATGTGTGAATGTGGTTAAAAAGGGAAATTTTTGGCTCATACATATGTTCCTAGAATAAAAATAAAACATAAAACAGGACTGTACAACACAGTGAGCCCTATTGTAAACTACGGACTACAGTTAATAGCACAATTATAAAAATGTTGTTTTGAACATGGTGACATAAACAGTCACTGAAAACCACTCCTCAGAGATACAATGGGATGAAAGTACTATTCCCACTTGCACAAAACCCTGGAGAAAGCTATAGACTGGAGAAGGATTCCAGAAAACCTGAATAGAAGAAAGGGAAAAATGTCAGGTAAGAAACTTCTGTCCTGAATTGGTGGTTCCTTTCCACTCTCCTTCACTAGTCTCACATACCTTAGAAAGTTCCCAGACACAGCAGCCGAGAATCGTCCCACCTTCCCCAGGGAACACAGACTATAAAATTCCTCACAAACAGTGAGATAGAAGCCCCTATATCCAGACACAGACATGGAAGCCCACCGGACCCACCTCAGGATTAAACCATGGGGTTGGGCAGAATACAAAAAGGCAGCAAGGAGGAGTTTCCAAAACAGAGGATGAAGGAGGGAACTGCAGAATCTTCCCTAAATGCAGCAAGTAGCCAGGCAGAAAATGCAAACTCAACTGTTGGGGGACCCGGGGGACAGGGGAGGGCATCTCCAGGCCCAGGTCAGTGAAGGATGAAGAGTCCAAGAAAACGTGGGCAGAGATGTTTCCAGCCCCGGGTCCTGGTGCCCGTCCCCCACTCTACAGGAAAGCAGCAGTGGGCGGCCTGATCCTTGCCTGGGAGATGGCCACAGATTGGGGAGCCGGGGGAGTCCTCCACCGCAATAAAGTAGGGGACACAGCCCCACACGCAGCAAAGTGAGGGCACAGGAGCCCCCAGTTTCAGCCGCACCTGTTAGCCGCAGCCTGGGCTCCAGGAGGTGGTTCAGCCCCACCTGGGCAGATGCAGCCTGGGCTCCAGGAGGCAAAAACCTTCTGAGGACAATTGCGTTAAGAAACAGCGCCATCTGCTGGACATACTGGAAAGTGCAGTGGAACTGCATGGCCATTCAGAGCCTCTCCAAACCCTATCCCAGGCCCACTGGAGCTGGTATACACCCCTGTACGGGAACCCGGCCCTGTTAAGGGAACTGCAGGGCTTTACAGAGCCTCTCCAAACTGTCCCAGGCCCACTGGAGCTGGTATACACCCCTGCATGGGAACCCTCACCCAAGGTACAAAGTGCCCACTCCTTAACCCTAGTGTCAGTGTCTACCAGCACACACGGACAGTTGTGGTCTGGGCTGGATTGTAGCAGGGTAAAGGCCTAGCCCAGCACACTGCCACACTTGGGAGAGAGGGTTATAGAACAAGAGGTGGCCCAGATTCACCATCTGCTTGGAAGACAGGAAAAGTGCACTCTGGCAAACTGCTTTTTTGACCATTGCAAATCCAAGCAAATATACAATCTTAAGTGAGCAAGGAAAATCAACTTTCAAAATAATCTTATCAAGATAATCAAGTGTCTAAAAATCAGCAGAAAATCATGCAAGAACAGGTGGCTAAGCCAAACGACCAAATTAAAAAGAGAGGAGAGGGCGGGCCATGGTGGCTCAGCAGGTAGAATTCTCCCCTGCCATGCTGGAGATCCGGGTTCGACTCCCAGTGCTGCCCATGCAAAAAAAAAAAAAAAAAAAAAAAAAGAGAGAGAGGAGACACAGAGTTTGGAACAATAATCAAAGATGAACATACAAACCTCCTAAATAACTTCAATGAGTTGGCTAAACACTTAAAGGATATCAAGAAGACATTAGAAGAACATAAAGAAGAATTTGAAACAGTAAATAGAAAAATAGCAGATCTTATGGAAATGAAAGATACTGTAGATGAAATAAAACAATATACTAGAGACACACAACAGCAGAATGAAGACCCAGAAGAAAGAATAAGTGATGTAGAGGACAGGGCAATTGAATGTAAATACACAAAAGGATAAATGGTGAAAAGATGGAAAAATCTGAATCGAATCTAAGGGAAATGATGGACAACATGAAGTGCACAAATATAAGAATCACTGGTGTCCTAGAAGAAGAGTAAAAGGCTATGAAGATTAGATGAGGAGATAATGGGGTAAAACTTCCCACACTTATAAAAGTCATAAATATGTTAATTAAAGAAGCCCTATGAACTCCAAATACAACAAATCAAAATACACATTCCCCAAGACACAGCCTAATCAGTCTCTCCAATGTTGAAGAGAAACAGAAAATTCTGAAAAGAACAAGAGAAAAACAATCTACTACATACAAGGGAAACCACATAAAACTGAGTTCAGATTACTCAACAGGCACCATGGAGGCAAGAAGGCAGTGGTGTGATATATTTAAGGTCCTGAAAGAGAAAGACTTCCAGCCAAGAATTCTTTATCCAGCAAAGTTGTCCTTCAAAAGCGAGGGAGAGTTAAAAATTTTCACAGACAAACAAATGCTGAGAGAATGTGCAAACAAGAGACCTGCCTGGCAAGAAATACTAAAGGGACTTCTGTCACCTGAAAAAAAAGACAGGAGAGGGAGGTCTGGAGGAGGGCACAGAACTGAATACTACCAGTAAAGGTAACTTAACAGATAAAAAGAGAAAGAGGGAAAAGAATATATAGATCTGACAAAAAAAAAATCCAAAGGATAAGATGGTTGGTTCAAGTAACTGCTTTTACAATAATAACTTTGAATATAAATGAATTAAACTCTCCAATTAAAAGATACAGATTGGCAGAATGGATTAACAAGTATGAGCAGAAATGGGGGTGGGGGGTGGAGGGTGGGGTAAGATGGCAGCTTAGTGAGGTGTGGAGTTTAGTTTGTCCTCCAGAGCTGCTAGTAAATAGCCAAGAACAATACAGAACAACTGCTGGAGCCACATCAGTAACCGGACACACAGTGTACACCAGTCTGGACCAGGTGGACCAGCTGAGACCCAACACAGAACTGTAAATACCCCAAGCCACAGAAGCTGGCACCCTCCCCCATGGATATGGCAGGCTGGTTGGGGGGAGGGGGAGGAAACAGACTTTACTAGTAGCAAGGGCTTAGCTCAACCAAGCTACAACTGTGAAATTAATTAACAAATTCTGACTGCTGAAAATAGGCCCCCAGCTCATCTAAACCTGGAATAAGCAATAAAGGAACCAGGAGTTTTTGTCCCAGCAGAGAGGGGATGGGGCTGCCCAAACAAAAACAAAAACCAGAGGCTTTTTGAGTTAGCACAAAATACTGGCTGGATCCCAAGAAAAGGGGGCACATAGAGCCTGGAGATACATAGAGCCATGTACCAACTTAACCTCTTGATTAGCAAATGCAGCAGGGGGTGGGGGTGGGTGGGGTAGGGGTGGGGGGTGGTTTGGCTTTGAAAAGCTTTTTTTTTTTTTTTACTTCTTAAACAGCTCACTAGATAGAACTGAAAGCTCTCTCAGGTTCCGGCAGTAGTTGCCCCAGGCAAGGGCAGAATTAAGCTCATCTGAGAAACAAAGTAACTAGTCAGGTGAAAGGGGTTAATTCCCTAAAGGGCTTATCTTCCCTAAGAAAAGGGGGTTGGGGCCCAGCTCAAGTGGAGGCCCTCCTTCAAGGAATTCAGGCCCCAGGGGCTGGAAAACAGAAACAATCAAAGCCCACCTACTACTACAGCCTCTGTCTCAACAACACACCTGACAAGGTGAAGCTGCTAAGAATTAAAGGCACCACATCACTTTATGCTGGTGGGGAGCCACAGTCAGACAAGTTCCACATGCTGGGCAGAATACAAAAAACATAGAAAGTCTCAAGTCTTCTTAGGAGAGTCTGTCAACCTGCTGGGTCTCACCCTCAGGGAAAACTGATACTGGCAACTCTTTCTCCTTAGATGTGAGCCTGTCCAACCTGGGAAATTCTGATTGGGGTCTATAATATCTGAGGAGACCCTCCTAAAAAAAGAACAGCTCCATATAGGCAGGGCAAGAACAGAAAAACAACAACTGAAAAATTCTGATCACTTAAACAACCTATGCTAGCGGTCTAGAATAAGTTGAACAAAATGTCGAAGAACAGATAGAGAACAAAGCCTTCCAGCAAGAAAATCCTGGGTAAAAGAGTGAAAATGACCTCCAGAATAAACCAATTAATGAAATCAAATGCCTACACACCAGCAAAAAAATAGTCATACTAGGAAAATCAAAGATATGGCCCAGTCAAAGGAACCAACCAACAATTCAAATGAGATACAGGAGGTGAAACAACTAATTCAGGATGTTTGAACAGACATGCAAAATCTCATCAAAAATCAAATAAAAGAGTTGAAGGAAGATATGGCAAAAGAGATGAAGGATATAAAGAAGACATTGGGCAAACATAAAGAAGAACTTGAAACTTTGAAAAAACAAATTGCAGAACTATAAGAATGAAAGCCCCAACATAAGAGATTAAAAAAAAATGGAGACACACAACAATAGATCTGAAGATGCAGAACAAAAGATCAGTCAATTAGAAGACAAGACTCTTAAATCCTACACACACACACAAAAAAAGATAGGGAAAAGAATGGAAAATATGAGCAGGGTCTCAGGGAATGGAATGATAACATGAAGTATACAAATATATGGCTTATAGGTGTCCCAGAAGAAGAAGAGAAGGGAAAAGGAACAGAAAGACTAATGGAGGAAATAATCACTGAAAATTTCCCATCTCTCATGAAAGACATAAAATTACCGATCCAAAAACTACAGCACACCCCAAAGAGAATAGATCTGAATAGACCCACTCCAAGACACTTGCTAATCAGAATGTCAAATGTCAAAGACAAAGAGTATTTTGGAAACAGCAAGAGAAAAGCAACTTATCACATGCAAGGGAAGCTTGATATGACTGTGTGGATTTTTCAGCAGGAACTATGGAAGTGAGAAAGCAGTGATATGATATATTTAAGACTCTCAAAGAGAAAAACTGACAAACAAGAATTCTACACCCAGCAAAACTGTCCTTCAAATTTGAAGGGGAGATTAAAACATTTTCAGACAATCACTGAGAGAATTTGTGACTAAGAGACTGGCCCTACAAGAAATACTAAAGGGACAACTACAGGCAGATAGGAAAATGCAGGAGAGAGAAGTCTGGATAAGAGTGTAGAAAAGAAGACTGTCAGTAAAGGTAAAAAGAGAAAAAAAAATAGATATGACATATAAAATACAAAAGACAAAAAGGCAAAAGAATGTACTGCCTTTACAGTAATAACATGAAATGTTCATGGATTAAACACCCCAATCAAAAGATACAAGCTGGCAGAATGAATTTTAAAAATAGAATCCATCTGTATGCTGTCCTCAGGAGACTCCTTTTACACCTAAGGATGAAAACAGATTGAAAGTGAAAGGTTGGAAAAAGATATTTCAGGCAAACAACAACCAGAAAACAGCAGGGGTAGCTATACTAACATCTGACAAATTAGACTTCAAATGTAAATCAATTAAAAGAGACAAAGAATGACACTATGTATTGATAAAATGAACAATTCAATAAGAAGACATAACAATCATAAATATTTATACACCACATCTGAGTACACAAATACACGAGGCAAACACTGACAACACTGAAGGGAGAAATAGACACCTCTACCATAATGGTTGGAGACTTCAATTCTCTGCTCTCATTAATGGATAGAACATCTTGACAGAGGATCAATAAAGAAACAGAGAATTTGAACAATACAATAAATGAACTAGACTTAACAGACATTTACAGAACATTACACCCCACAACTGCAGGATACACCTTTTTCTCAAATGCTCATGGATCATTCTCAAGGACAGACCATATGCTGGGTCACAAAACAAGTCTCAGTAAATTTAAAAAGACTGAAATCATACAAAAGCACTTTCTCAGATCATAATGGAATGAAGTTGGAAATCAATAATAGGCAGAGGGCCAGAAAAATTCACACATATATAGGGGCTAAACAACACACTCTTAAACAACCACTGGGTCAAGGAAGAAATTAGAATAGAAATCAGTATCTCGAGGCTTATGAAGATGAAAACACAACATATCAAAATTTACAGGAAGCAGCAAAGGCAGTGCTGAGAGGGAAATTTATTGCCCTAAATGCCTATATTAAAAAAGAAGAAAGAGTAAAAATCAAGGAATTAATTGTTCATCTGGAAGAACAAGAGAAAGAACAGCAAACTAACCCCAAAGTAAACAAAAGGAAAGAGTAACAAAGATTAGAGCAGAAATATATGAAATTGAGAATATGAAAACAATAGAGAAAATCAACAAAACCAGAAGTTAGTTCTTTGAGAAAATCAGTAAGATTGATGGCCCAGTAACTAGGCTGACAAAGAGAGAGAGAGAGAGAGAGAGAGAGAGAATGTAAATAAATCACATGAGAAATGGAAGACGGGATGTAACCACTGACCCGGCAGAAATAAAGGAGGTAATAAGAGCAACTATATGCTAATAAGGTAGAAAACTTAGATGAAATGGACAACTTCCTAGAAAGGCTTGAAAAACCAACATTAACTCAAGTACAAATAGGCAGCCTCAACAAACCAATCACAAGTAATGAGATTGAATTAGTCATCAAGAAGCTCCAAAAAAGAAAAGTTCAGGAACACATGGCTTCACATGGGAATTCTACCAAGTATTTAAGAAAGAATTAGTGCCAATCCTGCTCAAACGCTTAAAAAAATTGAAGAGGGGGGAAGCTACCTAACTCATTCTATAAAGCCAACATCACCTTAATACCAAAGCCAGATAATGATACTACAAAAATTTTTTTGTACTTAAGAAAATTACAGACCAATCTCTCTAATGAATATAGATGCAAAAATCCTCAACAAAGTACTTGCAAATCAAATCCAAAGGCACATTAAAAGAATTATACATCACGACCAACTGGGGTCCATTCCAGGCATGCAAAGGTGGTTCAACACAAGAAAATCAATCAGTGTAATACAACACATTAACAAATCAAAAAGGAAGAATCACTTGATCATCTTGATTGATGCTGAAAAGGCACTTGACAAAATTCAGCATTCTTTTCTGATAAACTTCCCTAATATGTTAAAGGGCATGTATGAAGAACTCACAGCTGCCATCAAACTCTATGATGAGAGACTGAAATCCTTCCCCTTAAGATCCAGAAAGAGACAAGGATGCCCTCAGTCACGACTGTTATTCAACATTATGCTAGAATTTTTAACTAGAGCAATTAGGCAAGACAAAGAAATAAAAGGCATCCAAACTGGAAAAGAAGAAGTAAAACTTTCATTATTTGCAGATAACATGATCTGATATTTGGAAAATCCTGAGAAATCCACAACAAAGCTACTTGAGCTAAAAAATAAATTCAGCAAAGTGGTGAGATACAAGATTAACGCACCAAATTCAGTAGTGTTTCTATACACCAGTAATGACCTGAGGAGGCAATTAAGAAAAAAAATTTCCATTCACAATAGCAACTAATAGAATGAACTATCTAGGAATAAACTCACCCAAGGATGTAAAAGATCTGTACATTGAAAACTACAAAACCTTGATAAAAGAAATCAAAGAAGACCTAAATAGTTGGAAAGCCATTCTATATTCATGGAAAGGAAGGCTAAATGTTGTTAAGATGTCAGTTCTACCCAAACTGATCTATGGATTCAATGCAATACCAATCAAAATTCCAACAACCTACTTTGCAAACTTGGAAAAGCTAGTTTTCACGTTTATTTGGAAGACAAAGGGGCCCTGAATAGCCAAAAACTTCCTTGAAAAGTAGAACAAAGTGGGAGGTCTTACACTTTCTGACTTTAAAGCTTATTATAAAGCCATAGTGGCCAAAACAGCATGGTACTGGCACAACAATAGACATATTGACCAATGGAATTTAATTGAGAGCTCAGAAATAGGCCCTCTGATCTATGGTCAATTGATTGCTGCCCAGTCCCCCAAATCCAGTGAAGTGGGACTGAATAGTCTCTTCAATAAATGGGGCTGGGAGAACTGGATATTCATATCCAAAGGAATGAAAGATAATGCCTACCTCACACCATACACAAAAATTAACTCACAGTGGATCCAAGACCTAAATTTAAGAGCCAGTACCATAAAACTCCTAGAAGAAAACATACGACAACATCTTCAAGACCTGGTAATGGGAAGTAGCTTCTTAGACCTTACATCCAAAGCACAAGCAACAAAAGAAAAAATAGATAAATGGGAACTCTTTAAGACTGAACACTTCAGTGCTTCAAAGGACTTGTCAAGAAGATGAAGAGGCAGCCAGCTCAATGGGAGAAAATATTTGGAAACCATCTATCTGATAAGGGTTTGATATCCAGTAAATATAAAGTAATCCTACAACTCTACAATGAAAGTACAAACAACCCAATTACAAAATGGGCAAAAGATATGAACAGACATTTTTCCAAAGAGAAAATACAAATGGCTAAAATCAGACGAAAAGATGTTCATCTTCATTAGCTATTAGGAAATGTAAATCAAAACCACAATACCAAAATCACAGCTATAGGAATGGCTGCTATCAAAGAAACAGGAAACTACAAATGTTAGAGAGGATGTAGAGAAACTAATATTTATTCACTGCTGGTGGGAATGTATAACGATAGAGCCACTGTGGAAGGCAGTTTGGTCGCTGAACTTGTACTACTCAATATATACCCAGGAGAACTGAAAGCAATGTCACAAACAGACATCTGCACACCAATATTCATAGAGGTGTTATTTGCAATTGCCAAAAGATGGAAACAACTCAAGTGTCCATCTACAGGTGAATGGATAAACAAAATGTGGTATATATAGTTGATGGAAGAATATTCAGTAGAAAGAAGAAATGAAGTCCTGAAGACAACATGGATGAACCATAAGGAGGACATAATCTCGAGTGAAATAAGCCAGATACAAAAGGATAGATGCCATATGAGTTCACTAATATGAACCCCCCAGAAAATGTTAACTCAGACTCTTAAAAGGTAGAATATAGGGGACTGAGAGATAGACAGAAGCTAGAGAAGGGGAAGCAGTTACCTAATATGTATAGACTTTTTAACGAGTTTGATCTGAAATGTATGGGAATGGATAGAGGTGTTGATAGTACATTAGTGGGATTACAAGTAATAGTGACATATTGAAGGTGAATAAAATTGAAAGAAGTTTAGAGCCATGTATCTCACTGATTAGCACTACAAATATGAATAAGTTCTTGCATGAACTACTTCATAGGTATGACACTTGTACAAAGAGTTAATAATAGAGTGGCATGCTGGTTTGAAACTGTTATGTACTCCAGAAAAGCCATGCTCTTCTAATGTAGTCTTGTGGGGCAGACTCACTGTGGGTGAGACCTTTTGATTAGGTTGTTCCCATGCAAATGTGACCTGCCCAATTGTGGGTGGGACCTTTTGAATAGATGGAGATGTGACACTGCCCATTCAAGGTGGGTCTTAATCCTTTTACTGGAGTCCCCTATGAAGAGAATAAAATGCAGAAAACAGAGAGAGAGCTCAGAGCCGACACAGAGAGCAGAGAGATGAAAGCAAGTGAAGGACACTTAAAGAAGGAAAATCCCCAGCAGAAGCCAGTAGGACCCACAGGAGCTGAGAGAGCCATTTTGAAACCACACGAGGAAAGAAGGGCCAGCAGGCGTCACCAGGTGCCTTTTCATGTGACAGAGGAACCTGGAGGCCACTGGCCATTCTTGAGTGAAGGTATCTTTTTGTTGATGCCTTAATTTGGACATTTTCACAGCCTTAGAATTGGAACTTGTAACTTAATAAATCTTCTTTCTAAAAGTCAATCCATTCCTGGTAGATTGCATTCCGACAGCTTTAGCAAACCCAAACAAGTGGTATATGGGAAAACCTACCTATTGCATGCTATGGACAATATTTAACAGGAATACATCACTAGTACTACAATAATACTATAGGAAAATAATTGGGGGAGGGGAAAAAGAGTTATTGGGTGTTTTGGGTTTTCTCTTGGCATGGGTAGGTCTGTTACTTTTCTCTGTGGAGCAATGAAAATTGTCTAAAATTGAGAGTGATGATGATTGTACAACTAAGTGAGGCTGCTGTGAGACACTGACTGTTTATTTTGGGTAGAAAATATGCTATGTGAATATATCTCAACAAAATCTGCATATTCAAAATAAATAAATAAATGTTGTTTCATGCATTATGACAAGTGTACCACACCAATGCAAGGTTTTAATAAAATGGTGTTACATGTGAAAAAATACACCCTAAGGTAAACTATGGACTATAGTTAATAGCACAATTATCATTGGCTTTCCTCAATTGTAAGAAAGGTACCACACTAATGCAAAGTGCTAATAATGGGGGGGGTTGGGTTTATGGCAATGCAGTCTTTTTTACATGATTTTTCTGTAAACCCACAACTTATCTAATTAAAGAAATTAAATAAAAATAAAGAAATAAAATAAATTTAAAAAATCTATACATGCATGCCTAAGAGTTAGTTCTGGAGGACCTCCTTTGTTGCTTAGATATGGCCTCGTTCTCTCTAAGCCCAACTCTGCAAGTGAAATCATTGCCCTCCCCTCTACATGGGACATGACATCCAGGCGTGAATGTCTCCCTGGCAACATGGGAGAGGACTCCCAGGGATGAATCCAGACCTGGCACTGTGGGATCAACAATTCCATCCTGACCAAAAGGGGGAAAAGAAGTATAACTAATAAAGTATCAGTGGCAGAGAGAGTTCAAATAGAGCCGAGAGGCTACTCTGGAGGTTGCTCTTATGGAAGCTTCAGTTAGACCTTGCTACCTATTGTAATCTGCCAATCCCCAACCCAGACCATTCCTGCCAATCCTAAAGAACACCTAGGGCAATTTATAAGATTCCACAAGGGTTCCAGGCACTAGAGCAACTTTCCAGAAACCTACAACCTCCAGATGGGTCCCTGGTCCAGATAAGTCCTGAAACCTAGTCCAGCCTTTCCAGAACATCAGATAATTCCATCTCCCTACCCCATATTAGTGATAGCCCCTTCCAACTTGAAAAAGTTAGAGTGGCCATAGCCCAAATACCCCTCAAGAGAGGGACAGAAAGATCAAAGGTGAAGGTGGAGTTATACAGAGAAGGCTGGATTTAACAAATGAGTATGAGTGCTGAATCTTTAAATTGATATTTCTTTTAGTCTCCAGTATCTTAGAGCAGGTAGAAGTAAAAACCTAAAATTGTGGAAATGTAACCCATGTCAAACTGTGAAATATGTTCTACAACTAATTGTGGTGGCTTGCTTTGAAATTCATTGCTTTTTTTGTACATATATTATTTTTCACAAAAAAAGAAAGAAAAAAAGTCGATTGTGATGATTAAAAAATATATTTATCCCTTCTAGCCTCCTATATTTTGAAGCAGCTAGAAGGAAAAATCTGAGATGATGGAATGGTAGCCCATGACAAACTCTGGGATCTGTCCTGTAACTACTTATTAAAGAGTGCTTTGAAAACTATTGCTTTTTTCTTTCTTTGCTTTGTATATATGTTATATTATACAATAAAAAAGCTAAAAAAAATCTATTCATGAATGTTCACAGCAGTTTTATTCATAATGGTGTATAGTTAGACAAACTTGCATATTCGTACATGGAATACTACTCAGCAATAACAGGGAAAGGACTATTGATACACTCAATAACCTGGATGCATCCCCAGGGAATATGCCAAGTTTAAAAAAAAAAGCTAACTGCGAAAAGTCACATACTTTATGATTTCACTTACAGAACATTCTTGAAATGAAAAAATTAGAGGTGGGGAAGATATTAGTGGTTGCCAGGGACCAGGAATGGGGAGGGGGGAGGTGGGTGTGGCTATGAAGGGGAAGCACCAGGAATCCGGTCTTCCTGGTGATGCAATAGATTCTTATCTTGATTTCGCTGGCGGTTGCACAAATATACACATGTGATAAAGTAGCAGAACTATACACACAAATTGTACCGATGTCAATCTCCTAGTTTTGACATTTTTCTATTTTGCTGTTTTCCTATTATTGAGCAAAATGCCTGGCAAGTAGCACCTGCTTGCAACCAAAGAACTATAACTAAAAGAGAGCTTGGTACCAGACAACAGACCCTTGAGAAATATGCAGTATACGGGATTGCTGTTTGGGCAGTGAGATTCTCATTTTCATTCTGGGGTACACAGTGATCAGCCAGTTCTTCAAAGTATCAGTCTTGGTGGGCTGAGACCATGTGGTTGAACTTCAACAAAACTAGGTAGCTGCTGCCACGGATTTATTTAAAGAAGATGAGATCAAGTATATCTTGAAGTAGATCTGCGAAAACAGCAGGAAAACCACCATAGAGTTGGTAGGAAGAATTTTTTCTCTCAAATTAACAATCTGTTCTGTTTATGTATTTTTACCATATACATGTATTATTGATTGAATTTATAGAAGGAGGAATTTGAGGACCATTGATTGGATGACTGCTGCAAAATATTTAAGGGCTCAAATCCTAAATTTCTAGACTAAAAGCACGAAATAAAACAGGACTTTCCTTGATCCTGCCTTAATTGCAGAGCTGAAAAAGCTGCAAACCAAACTCAGAAATCAATTCTATGGGTTTATTAGCAACTACATTTATGTGTCATGGTAAATATATAAAGTCTGCAAACATAGATCGCATTATTTTATCGTGTTGCAATTTGCCATCAATAAACCATGCATTATGATTCACTTATATTTCTAGATTTGGTGGCCATTTGTCTAATGCTCTAAGGAATAAAAAATGAAAAAGCCATAGTCCACTGAATGCAAAACGACCTTTGAAAAAGAATAGAAATCTACCTGCAATATCATCATGGGTTCACAGTGTACAGAACAGGAAGATAAACTGATACTCTTGCCTCATGTTCTTCTTATTCAGCTTAATAAAGCTGAATAACAAAGTAATAACAAAGTTTGCTTTTAACATGTCAGCCTTTAAATTAAGGACTCAGCAAAGCTTACCAGAGGCATAACAAATTCCAGTCAGAAAAGTTCATAGGTTGGTTTTTCAAATGTGCTTATCCGTCAAGACATTCCCCTTCCCGATGACTCAGTCAGTATCTCCTTCACCCAGAAGCTGCAGCTGATGACTATGACAAACTGAAACTTTCAACGTGGTAACCACAAAACCAACGCACAGGAGTTACGATTTCAAAATGCAAAGCACAATTTTCTTCTACCGGGAAGCTTCCCCCAAGGCACCCAGTCTTCCTGAGACCCTTCTACCCAGCCCACCTACCCAGCCCTCCCGGGGGCCTCTGTTCAGTGAAACACGCCTGGACTACTGAGAAAGCTTCTCCTTGATCTTGCCTTACAGCAAACTCCTTCAAGTACTCTACCAGCCCCCTCTAGCTCCTCACTGCAAACTTATCACAGAGTGTGCGGGTTCACACAACACAGAGCGAAGGTCATTCATTAATTCAATCTGCATCTACAGAGCCCTGGCTGTGTGTCAGAGGGTGCATTAAGTGCAGGGGCTCCTGAGACAGTTAAGTCGTGGTTTCCCTTTGGCAGCTCATTATTATGAGAAGAAAGCCATTTATTCCTCCTTTCATTTATTCAGCATAAATGGGAAAGAACTAGTCTAAAAGATCTCTATCTCTCTTCAACTTTAAGACTGTATTAGATCGTAGCGCTCAGAGGACACAGAGCAGGGTTGTCAGCTTTCTCCATAAACCTGCAAAGTACTGTTTCCAAAGTTCTCTACGGAAGGCTTGCTAATGGCAAGTGGAGGGCTGGAGATGGAAGAGTAGTGATTCACACACAAGTTTGGCCTGATGAAGTTCCACCACAGTCTTCCTGCTCCCTAACCAGCCCAGACTGAGCATAGGAGAAAAGGGAAGGTATTTTCCTTCCACCCAAATAGGATAACTGACTTGTCTAGGTTGACAAATTGAGATCTGTCCCATCTGTTCATCCATTCACGGCCATGGGCCTGAGCCCCTCTTAACATACTCTAACTTTTTTTTTTCCACAGCCCTTACTACATTCAAACACACTATATATCTGATTTGTTTATTTTGTTTACCACCTATCTCCCCACGCTGGAATGCAGGTTCCATGTGGGCAGAGATATTTGTTTTAATCACTCATAGAGCAGTGCCTGGCTATAACAGGAGCTTGATCAATATTTATTGACTACATGAATGAATATTATGGCATGCTTCTCTATCTTTTGATTCATTCCCACCACCACCATGGCCACCACCAATATAGCAAATTACAGTTAGTGACACAAGCAAAGTTGAACAAATAATAAAAGAAAAAAGTACTAGATCCCATTTCCCAGAGTTCACTTCACAACCTCCACACCAACCCCTCAAACCCACCACCCTCATCTCCAAGACACGGGGAGCCCCAAGGCTATGGGAGGCCTGACCCCCACCAATGGTAAAGGCCCAGTGGAAGCAACTCTGCTCAGACATGAGAGAAATCAAACAGTAAACACCCAACCACGACTTGGGTCTGCCCTTTGCTCTGCAGCCTCTTGGCCTTTAAGTGTACAAACTGCAGGAGCACCAACGCCCTCCCGCCCGGACTGCTCTGAAAACCTCTTTGGAGGAAACATCTGCAGTGGGGTTCAAAGGGCAGACGCAGTTGCTCAAGGGAAGTTGGAATTCAAAGAAAGATGAAAAACAAACTTGGCAGGGGGTGGGTGGCTGCGGGGATGAATAGAGCAGTGGCAACTAAAATTGGCCTTCTCATCCAAACAACTGGATTACCAGCTAGCGCCAGTGAATAAAGGAAAGAACAAACATTTGTTCAGCCTACTGTTAGGCTCTTTGCCAATTGCTTCCACATGGAGACTTACGAGAAGGTCCAGTCCAAGAAGGCTAGCAAACACCAAAGAGAACACACTCCAGGAGTTGCCAAACAACACCACCTGCCAGCTCCCCTGGGCGTTACATGCAATACCCACTCTTCCATGTGCAATATAATATTTCACTTTGGGGAAAAAAGAGAAGAGAAACTGAGAAAAGCAAGAACACCCCAAGGTAGCAGAAACAGATTAGCACTAGCTAGTCAACACTGTTTAACCACAAACAAAAATAAGTTGGGGGGGGGGGAGACCTAACAGATTTTCTGGCCAGTATGGTCTTAAAATCATGCATTAACTAGGCACTTCATTCTAAAGCACTATATCTGTTCAAGACAACACTCATCAATCCAAAGGCCAAGTCCCTAAAGATCCTTCTCCAATGCACTGATTTACCCGATGCACTATGCACACACCCAAAGGCTTCTACCTCCACCAAAGCAAAACAGGAAACACAAGTAGCGCTACTGCACACAGAGAACCAGGACCACACATGGAAGTAACTGCACCGAATCTCCACACTGCCAATACGCAAGCTTCTGGACTTTGGGGTGTTAACTTTCATTCATTAAATCCTCATCCCCATTTTGCGATAAATATTCAGAGATTCGAAAAGGTTTATAAACTTGTCCACAACTCAAGGACGGGTAAGTCTCCAACTCCATGAGCTAAATTAAGAGTATTAACTTCAGAGTTTGTGGGGGCTCCGGAGAGGATGCAGACCCAGCGCCGCCTTGAACGCACAGCGCACTTGTGTGTCAGGGGGCAACAAATGAGCATCTAGGAACACAGAGACATTCATCCATGTGTATCCCATCGAAGAATTCAGGGGTGATGCCTGTTCAGGGCAGGCAGGAAGGGGGGCACTCTCTGGCTACAGGGCAGCTCTTTCCTCCCAATTCTCCTGCTCACCCTGACCAGGACCCAACCCCTGCCCTCTCCTTACTCTCTGCCCACTTCCCTGGCTTGATCTCATCTCAGGTACGAATCTCCCCAACATTACATTAAATTATTCTGTCTTCCCAACTGGAGCATAAGCATCATGAGGGTTTCTCCTTCCTGCTCAGAAGGATGAGAGCGGATGGATTCTGCGGTTGCTGGGAAGGCTAGGATTCATTTAACACAGGTTTTAGGAGGTGCTTAGGATTCAGCAGTGAAGCCGAGAAAAGATCGCTGTGCCGGCAAAGCTGCTATTCTAGCACGCCGAAAGAGACAATGAATGATACCCACTGGTTATACAGAAGATTCAAAGATGATGAGAAATGCTGCAGAGAAAAATAAAGCAGAAATGGGCAAGGTGGTTTGCCATTTTAAATAGGGTGTCCAGAAAATGTCACACACAGAAGGTGACTTTTGAGCAAAAACCTGTACATGTGTTTTGCTCATGTATATTTCTTTACATGAACAAAAAAAGAAAAAAAGAAGGAAACAAAAGAAAACTCCGTGTTAAGAAAGTTGTATTCTAGATCCCAAACTCTGGGGCTTTTCTTCCTGTCCTCCATCCTAGTTGCCACTTCCCCTCCCCCTAGCCAATTTACTCTTCCCTTTCTACATTCCACACCCACCTACCCAGACCTCGGGTTGAGCAACACCAAAAGGGTAGAGCAATTCATGGCTTAGGAAAAAACCTCTGCATGGATGAAAAGTCCACTGCTATCGAGACTTAGATTTTAGGCAGTAGTTCTCATCTCCTGCTTGGCAATGTCTCAGACGTTTCTGATTATCACAGTGGGGAAGGGTTATAGTACATTTCACAACGAAAAATTTTCTAACCCAAATATCAGTGTTGAGGTTGAGAAACCCTGATTTAAGGGGATTGATCTTGATCTGAAATATCTGTTCCTGATATTCTAGTTCAGCCTCTTGTATAGGAAGAAAAAATGAGTTAGAAAAGGTTAACTAATCTCTAACTTATGATATTGAATAGAAAACACATGATAAAACGAATCAACTTATCCCCATATGGCCACAATAAGCCTGATTCTTATCTGCAAGCTACACTAAATCCTTCTAGTTTCGAAAGAAAGTCATAAGGTTCCTGGAAGTGAAGGTCAAGGAAGGAACCAAACTAGCTGAGATCATAAGATGTATGGGGAAAAAAGTGGGGAAGGGATTAAGTTACTTGACAATTACACTAGGTTTTCCTCATTTCTGTGAGAAGAAAAGGTTGAACCGAAAAATTCCCTCCTTCAATGATGCAATCAGATCCAAGTCTGAAGCAAAAGTTATTCCTTAGACAAAGTAATAAATAATCAGGACCAGACTCACTGAGAAAGCACAGTACATACTTGGGTGAGACTTGGCCTCTTCCTACCCCAGAATGTGCCCCATTTCTTAAGAACCTCACTGACTTTGCAGAGGCTGTTCCCTCTGCCTGGAGGCCTCTTTCGCCTGGTCTGCCAATTACATTCTAGATGCTGCCAAATTCAGCTTTAGGCAGAACTGTGTGCCTCTCCTCACTGCTTCACAGCACCCGCCTCTAGCATATCTCAACACCCCACAGCATTTGTTTACGTGTCTGTTTCCTCCCTTATTTACTTCTTAGCCCCAGCACCAGGCACTGAGCCTGTCCATAGCAAGCAATCAACAAAACCTCATCAGAATGAATGGCCACCAGGGTGGAATAAGTGAGCCAGGTTTTCTTAGCAGAAACTTACCCAGAGCCTGATTTATTTTTTAGATCATTTTTTTGATGTGGGATAGGCTTAAGTTAAACTTCAGGGATTCTCAATCTATTGCTTCAGGCTATGGGAAACGTGCTGCTTCAAATAGGACTGAAGAGAAAAGTGATTCTGTGAGTGTGCTCATTTTATGGGGGTGAGAAACCCAAGGCACACAGAGGTTCAGCAGCTTGCCTAAGGCCACACAGGAAGTGAGGGGCAGGGTCTGGTGTTGGAGCAAAGACTGGTAAGAGCTCCAAAGGGAAGGTGAACCTCAAGAAATAAGAATCGGTGCGTTCGTGGCATCAAGTCACCCGTCAACATGTGGAGATTCTCCCCCTGATGGCCATCCTGTCATATGCAGATGCTGTTTTCATTCAGGGATTTAATAAGGTTTCTTATTCCATGTTATTCAAATCCTTTGATAACCCAAAAACAAATTAGGTAACTGGTAGGTTGTATCCAACTTCATAGATCACAGCCTGATGAAAAACTGCTGTTTATTGGGGAGTGTGCCCACTACATAATTCTGGTGGTTATGGGGCTTCTTTTCAAGGAGCACAAAATTTGTCAAGCATGCCCATAACAGAGCAGACAGGTTTACACAAAATCTAGCCATTGAGTTACAGACAGGCTGAGGCTGTGCTGAGTGAAAGAAGCCAGACAGAAAAGACTACATACAGGCAGATTCCATTTACTATGTTAATTTTTTTGGTGGGGGGTGGGGTGCATGGGCTGGGAATGGGACCGTGGTCTTCCACATGGAAGAGGAGCATCCTACCACTAAGCCACCCACACACCCTCGGGCGGATTCCATTTATAAGACAGTCTCTAAAAGGCAAAATTATAGTGACAGAAAACAGGCCCGTGGTTCCAGGCCTAGGGGGACTGAGTGTAAAGGTTCATGAGGGAACTTTCTGGGCTGATGAAAATATTCGATATCGTGACTGTCGTGGTGGTTCCATGAGTGTTGATTTATCAAATCTCACTGAAGTGTACAGTTTCAAGTTGTGAATTTTACTGTATGTAAATTATACCTCACTAAAGCAGCCCAAAACAACTCACACAAAGTTTTTTTAAAAATTAAGGCTCAACCAAAGTAGCTGATTGCAGAGAAGGAAAAAGAAAATTCTACGTTGAGACTTATGTGGAACCAGGCTGTTTTATATCTTGTTTCCCATCCTGTGTGCATCCCACCACACAACTGTCAATATCTTGTGTGTGATAAAACAGAGAAAACAGCATCTGACCTGCCTGCTCACTTAGTCATTCATCTGAGCCCAGACTGAGATGACCCACAGGTATGAACAACGCACTCTGGTGAGTATATACAGGTGAGGCGCTTGGGGCAGAAGAAAGAACACTGAGCTTTGAATGCAGATAAAAAAAAAAATCTAACCTCAGTTCCAATGCTTATCACTTGTTTCTTTGGGCCCATTCCACCTATCCTGAACAACCAGCAAGTTATACACATTTCTGAGGACGTACTCTCCTAGGCTGTGAAAGTAAAGAGCTGAGTGTGAAACAGGCCCTGCCCGGGAGGCCCTTGCAGTCAAGGAGACAGATCCAGGGCCGGAAATGACGGTGTGAGGCTTTGAAGCTGGGTCATTAAAGGCAATACCGAGTCTGCCTGCTCTCTCTTTCTCTCTCCCTCCTCTCCCTGTCTCCTTCTCTCTCTCTGTGTCTCGTCTGTCTGTCTCTGTGAACGTGCACGCTTGCTCCCTCGCCCCCACCCCGGGAGGACGCCGACAGCGGGTGCCCGGCCGCAGCCCCGGGAGGCCCCGAGTGACAGCCGGCTCCGATCCCCACCCAGACCTTGGGAAGAGTGTAAGGGACAGGACCGTTGTGCTGCGCAGCCACCAAGTTAAGGGCAGATTCTCTGTGGCCACTAGATGCGTGTGACAACCACCCTCTGCACATCTCTGAGGACGGAGGTTAACAGCTCCTTCCCGATGCCCGTGACGGTGCCTCCGAGATCTCTGGGGTCGTTGTGCAGCCCGCAGGTACCCACCGGCCGCCCTAGCTACATCACAGGCGCCTCCCCAGGTGCGGGGCGCCGGTGGGCTTTCAACCACCTCTGCGGACCCAAACACAGGCATGCGGGCAGCCTCCTCTTAGACCTCCCTCAAGCCTTTCTGCTGACCTGGCCTCCGCCCGCGAACTTTTCCTTCACCTTAGCAGCCCGCCGCTCGGCTCCCCGCGGCCTCCCCCGCGCCCCAGGCGCCCGGGCTATCTCGGCCCGCAGCGCGCGAGAACGACCCCGCGGCCCCGGAGGCCCGCATGAGCAGAACCGCGCGCCCGCCCCCCACCCCCTGAGGACCCCGCCCCCGGGGACTGGGCGCCCGGGGACAGGGCCCGCGCCGGGGAAGTCCCGCGGCGGGCGGCTCGGCCACCAGGGGCGCCCAGGGCCACGCACCAAGCCCCGACCGACCCCGCACCCGGCGCGCCCACCGCTGCCCGGCAGGCCCGGGACCCCGAGCCCCTGGCGCCCGCTCACCTCGGGCCGGCCGCGCTTCTGCAGCAAGTGCTCCAGGTAGAGGTCGGAGAGCGCCGTGCGCAGGCTGCCCCCGCTAGCGCCCTCGCTCGCCTTCAGCGTCATCGCTCGGGAGCCGGGCCGCCGGGGCGCGGGAGCGCTGGGCCTGCGGGCAGCGGAGGCGGCGGAGGCGGCGGAGATGGCAGGGACACGGCGCGGGCGGCCTGGTCACCACCCCGCGGGAGGCGCGCCGGGCGGCCGGGGGCGGAGCTCCACCTTCGCCCCTCCCCCACCCCGCGCTGGCCCGCCCCTGCCCCGCCCCGCCCCCGCCCCCGCCCCCTGCCGAGCGGAGCGCTGGGAGAAGGGGACCCCCGCGGGCGGGAGGGGCCTTGCGGGCGCCGGGGACTGCGCGGGCTGGAGCGCTGACGGTCGCGGGATAAAGAAGCCACGTCCCCGGCCATGCGGGCCCAATGCGCCGCCTGCACCCTGGGGGACCCAGAGCCGCAGAGCTGACGCGGCCGAATACGTGAGACTGGCGGGGCGGGGGAGTGGGCCCGGCGGAGGCCTCAGCCACCCCTCCACCCCCACCGGGGCCCAGAGGCCGCAGGCCCGGAGCCTCCAGCCGCCATAACCCGCTGCGGTGCTTCCTGCACCCGCGGAAACCCGGGCCATCGGAGGAGGGTGGCGGCCGGGAGGCTCCACCCCACAAAGTAACGCGGGGCACACGGGACGAGTGCACTGTTTGAGGTTGGGACATTCTGGAGACAGCTCTAAGGCGGCTGTGCCGCTGTTACCCTGCCAGTGACTCCATAATGAAACTCTTGATTGCGTGCAGGAACAAACTGGCTTTACTTGTCTTAGGCCAAATCTGCTGTTAATGCCACAAAATCTTTTGGATCACTTGAAGCAAAGGGAACAGACACTCCTTTAGAATCCTAATGCAGTTCCACGTGGAGGTGTGAAACAGAAGTGGCACTGGTGGAAGGCTTTTAGAAAAAAAAACATTTACAGAGCTTTCTGGATTCGGGACTGTCCACCATCTGTAGACACCTTTAGTGGTCAAAAACCTGGCCCCCCTCACACCAAGCTGATAACCTCACAGTATTAGAAGTAGTCCATCAATGTGTAATCTTATTCTGAATTTCCTCAAAGCCCTCTGGGAGTTCTGACCTTAGCAGACTTTTCTGCTAAGAGGCTAAATCCACAGGGTTACTAACTAGACCATTGACATAAAGAAACAATGTTGGGATGACTAAGAAAGTATCATATTGGGTGCTAAGATGGCAGCATAGTGAGGTGGAGAATTGACTTTGTCCTTTACGGTAGCTCGTAAATAGCCAGGAAGTGTCCGGAACAACTGTTTTGGAGAGAGTCGTGACTGGACACACATCATACACCAATTTGGAATGGGTAGAAGGACTGAGATCACAGTATAGAACTGTAAGAAAAGCTCCCCAATCTGGAGGCGAGTGCACCTCCCTCACTAGCATGGCAGGTTCAGTTGGAAACACTTCTGCATGGGATAAAGAAGAGGTCTGTGCTGGGAGCAAGGAGGGCAAGCCCAGCCAAGCTCCAACTACAGTATTAATGCAAGGTCCAAGCACAAATAAACACAGAGGGAGCAGGTGGGGCTGACAGAAGAAAAACCACAAAAAGAAACGGATGATTTTAGAGTCAGCTAAGCTCAGAATCCTGGAAAAGAGCTGAGTCCCAAGAAAAGGGGCACATAGAACTGGATGCTAACGCCATCTATTGACTGGCAAAACTTGGGGACTGTGAACTGGCTCTGAAAAGGGATTTTATTATGTTTCAGTTTTTTTTCTCTCTCTCTCTCTCACTCTCTCTCTCTCTCTCGATTTGCTTAGGTCTTCTAAGTAGTTCCTTAGAGAAAGCCTCAGGCATTTTCAATTGGCATTAGGACCAGGCAAGGGGGGAAATTAAGATAGATCTGAGGGACAAAGTAACTAGTCAGGTGAAGGAGATAATTCCCTAAATGGTGTATCTTTCCCTAGAAGATGGGGGCGGTGCCCAGCTGAAGTGGCTGCCCTCCTTAAGAGAATTCAGATCCCAGGAACTAGGAATCAGAAACAGCTAAAGCTGGCCCTCCACCTCAGCCTCTGACTCAACCACACCCTGGCAGGGAAAAGGTGCTGAGAATTAAAGACTGTACAACGCTTTACACTGGAGTGGAGCTGAGGGCTGACGAGCTCCACCTGCTGGGCAAGACAGGAAAAGCACAGCGTCTAGAGGTTTCCTAAGACAGTCTGACAACCTGCTGGGTCTCACCCACAGGGAAACTTGCTACCCATTACACCCTCATCCTAAGACCTGGGCCTGTTTTGTCTGGGAAAATATGATTGGGGTTGATCATGTCTGGGGAGACCATCGTCAAAAAAAGAAAAAACAGGTTTCATATAGGCAAAGAAAGAACCAGAAAAACAAGAGCTGAAAAATTCTGATCATTTAAACAGCACCTATGCTAGAGGTCTAGAATAAGTCGAACTGAATGTCAAAGGACAGATAGAGAACAAAGCCAACCAACAAGAAAACCCTTGATAAAAGATTGAAAATGACCTCCAGAATACACTAAACAAGGAAATCAGATGCTAGACACCAGCAAAAATTATGAAAAATGAAGATATGGCCCAGTCAAAGGAACAAACTAACACTTCAAATGAGATACAGGAGTTAAAACAACTAATTCAGGATGTTTGAACAGACATGGGAAATCTCAACAAAAATCAATAAGCTGAAGGAAGATATGGCAAAACAGATAAAGGATATAAAGACACTGGGCAAACATAAGGAAGAACTTGAAACTTTAAAAAAACAAATTTCAGAACTTTTCGGAATGAAAGGCACAAGAGAAGAAATGAAAAAAAACAATGAAGATCTATTACAATAGATCTGAAGACGCAGAACAAAGGATCAGTGAATTATAGGACAGGACATCTGAAATCCTGCACACAAAAGAACACATAGGGAAAAGAATGGAAAAATATGAGCGAAGTCTCAGGGAATGGAATGACATCATGAAGGGCATGAATATATGGGTTATGGGTGTCAGAGAAGGAGAAGAGAAGGAAAAGGGGGCAGAAATAATAATGGAGGAAATAGTCACTGAAAAATTTCCCATCTCTTATGAAAGCTGTAAAATCGCAGAGCCAAGAAGTGCAGTGTACCCCAAACAGAATAGATCCCAATAGACCTACTGCAGACACTTACTAATCAGAATGTCAGATGTCAAAGACAAAGAGAGAACTCTGAAAACAGCAAGAGAAAAACAATCCATGACATACAAGGAAGCTCAGTAAGACTATGTGCAGAAATCTCAGCAGAAACCATGGAGGCGAGAAGGCAGTGATATAATATATTTAAGACACTGAAAGAGAAATACTGCCAACCAGGAATTCTATATCCAGCAAAGGTGTCCTTCAAAAATGAGGGAGGTTTTGGGTGGTGTGACAAATACTGTATGGTCTTACTAATATGAACTAACATTAATGAGTGAACTTTAAGAGTTAAAGTTGAGAATACAGGTTAGCAGGAGATAGAAAAAGGGTAGAAATCAGACATTTGATGTTGAAGGAATACAGAATATGCAACAGGACTGATTGTAAAGACCCAGAAATGGATAGTACAATACTATCTGATGGTAGCACAATAATATAAGTACACCAAACAAAGCTGAGTGTGAGTATGATTGAGGAGGAGGGCTGGGGGCATGTATGATACCAGAGGGAAGGTATAGCTTAGCAGTGCCTAGAAGGGACAATGATGGTGATTAAATATACAAATATAAGAATGTTTTTGCATGAGGGAAAACGAATGAATTTCAATAGTGCAAGGTTTGAAAATGGGATGGTAAATGGAAAAAATACAATCAATGCAAACTGGGGTCCATAGTTATCAGTAATACTGTATTATGCTTCCATTAAATTTAACAAAGGCAGTATACCAGAACTAAATGTCAATAAGAGGGGGGAATAAGGGAAAGATATGGGATTCTTTTTTTTAAAATGTATTAATTTAAAAAATTGACAAACCAAATAAAACATTAACATATATAATCAGTAATTCACAATATCATCACTTAGTTGCATATTCATCATTTCTTAGAACATTTGCATTAATTCAGAAAAAGAAATAAAAAGACAATAGGAAAAAAAAACGAAAACAGAAAGAAAAAAAAAGATTATACTTACCAAACCCCTTACCCCTCGCTTTCATTGATCACTAGCATTTCAAACTAAATTTATTTTAGCATTTGTTCCCCCTATTATTTATTTTTATTCCATATGTTCCTCTCATCTGTTGACAAGGTAGATAAAAGGAGCATCAGACACAAGGTTTTCACAATCACACAGTCACATTGTGAGAGCTGTATCATTATACAATCATCTTCAAGAAACAGGGCTATTGGAACACAGCCCTACATTTTCAGGCAGTTCCCTCCAACCTCTCCACTACATCTTGAACAACAAGGTGATATCTACTTAATGCATAAGAATAACCTCCAGGATAACCTCTCAACTCTGTTTGGAATCTCTCAGCCATTGACACTTTCTCTCATTTCACTCTTCGCCCTTTTGGTCAAGAAGGGTTTCTCAATCCCTTGATGCTGAGTCTCAGCTCATTCCAGGATGTCTGTCCCACGTTGCCAGGAAGGTCCACACCCCTGGGAGTCATGTCCCACGTAGCAGGGGGAAGGTGGTGAGTTTGCTTGTTGTGTTGGCTGGAGATAGAGGCCACATCTGAGCAACAAAAGAGGCTCTCTTGGGGATGACTCTTAGGCCTAAATTTTAAGTAGACTTGACCTATCCTTTGTGGGGTTAAGTTTCATATGAACAAACCCCAAGACTGGGGACTCAGCCTATAGCTTTGGTTGTCCACACTGTTTGTAAGAATATGAGGACTTCAACTTGGGGAAGTTGAATTTCTCCCCGTTCTCACCATTCCCCGAAGGGGGCTTTGCAAATACTTTTCCACTCACTGATCGAATCACTCTGGGATTCATCGGGGAGATATGGGATTCTTGTTGTTGTTTCTCCTTTTTTTTTTATTCTTCATTTTTCCCCTCTTCTTTCTTTGTAGAAGAAATGGAAATGTCATCATATAGATTATGGTGGTGAATGCATAACTGTGATTATACTGAGAGCCATTGATTGTTTACTTAAGATGGATTGTATGTTGTGGCATAAAACTTAAAAAGAAAATAAACGGAAAGATACAAGCACTTGAGAAAGTGTGGAGAGAGGGATGTACTATTCCCTATTCCCTATTGGTAGGACTGTAGAATGGTGCAGCCCCTCTGGAGGGCAATGTTGTGGTTCCACAGGAGGATAAGCATAGGGTTGGGGTTGCCATATGATTCAGCAGCCCTGTATCATAGTTATGTGTATACCCAGAGAACTGAGAGTGGGGACACGGATGGACATTTGCACACTGGTGCTTATGATAGAGGTGGCCTGAGATTACTCCAACTGAAGGATGGAAGGTGGAACTGTCTACTAAACAGCCACAAGAAGGAATCAAGTTGTGAGGTGAATGAAACCTGAGAACAATATGTTGAATGAAATGCAGAAACAAAAAGACAAATATTATAATGCCTCATTAATATGGCCTAGCTACGATGTGCAAACTCGGAGAACTGAATTCAAGAGCATTGATTATCAGGGGAAGGCTCATTGTAAAGGTTCCTAGACTGCCAGCTCTTACAGCAGTGACACCTATTCCTGAGGTGACATAGTTTTCTTTTCTAAATTCTGAGATGCTGAGCTCTTTGTGTATAACCTGGTCATTCCCTTGAACTTCAGGCATTTGTGTGACATATGGACTCAGACTTAGAGTTCTGCAGCTATGAAAGTCAGCAGTGCTCCATATAGCAACTGTTTGAAAACACTGAAAAATTGTTTAGACTTCAATCAGAGATACTAATGAAGCTGATCTGGGTAGGACTAAGGTAAAGCAGGCTAAAGGACAAAGGATGATATTGACTGTATTTTATAAATTCAACTTCTGTGTGAGACCAAAAAAAAGAGATGTTTATTTGTTGCAAAATATATATATTTTCTGTAGCACATTATTTAATTTAACTTCTATGGTCAGTTTATTCAAATACCATAATTGCGTGGAACGCTGAATAGGGAGTGAGATGTTGTTGGTTTATACAGGTTAGTGTGACACCCCGATACATTCCAAAGTAATCTGGGCAGAGAACAAAAAAGTATTTGCAAAGTCCTTGTCATGGTTAGGGACACGTGTCAACTTGGCCAAGTTGTGGTACCTGTTTATCTGATTGGGCAAGCGTTGGCCTGTCTGTTGCAATGAGGACATTTCACAGGATTAGGTCATGAGCACATCAGCTGCATCCACAGCTGAATCCATTTGTAATCAGCCAAAAGGGAGTGTCTTCTGCAATTAGTGATGCTAAATC
>PVIY010029323.1:0-32091 GCA_004026745.1 Myrmecophaga tridactyla
AATGGTCATCAGATTTTTTTTAACTTGGTTTTGTCAAACAAATATTTTATGCTTAGTTCAAATTCTTTGTCACTAATTCCCCTTATTGTTTCTAGGTTTTCTATCATAAGACTGTTTTATTCACCGGTGCTTGAACATTGCCTCTGATAATTTTGTAATTTTTCCTTATGAATGGTGTGAATAATAAATTCAATATTATTTTTTCATATGGCTAGCTATTCAGTTTTCATGCCAGTTCTTTACATGTCCACTTATTTTCTCTCAGTTTCATGAGGTTTCTTTTCTACTCCATTTCCATATGGAATTGGGTCTACCTCTGCCTGCATTGTCTATTATGTGCTGCTGATTTTTCTGTTCATGAACTGATACTGTGCTATTATAATAAATTGATATAGCTGCCCTCACTGCTCTCCTTATTCTTCTGTCTGTACTTGATTCTTCTTCTGTCAAAATAATTTATAATCAACTTGTCTAGCTCCAAAAATATTATGGCATTTTACTAGGAACCCATTAAATATTGACCTATGGGTAATTGCTATTTTAAGTGTATCCATCATTTCCTGCAAATTTACTTATAATTTCCAGAGTAATATCCAAGTTCACAAACAGGTATGAATAAGGATATTTACTACAACATTAATTATAACAGAAAAATTAGAAATAAACACTGATAAGGAAGGTTATTAAATAATGCTTTGGTACATCAACAGAGTATTATGTAGTCATTAATATAATTATAACGATCTCTGTGAATTTTTAAAGAAATATCACAAAATATACCCTTGAACAAAAAATAAATTTGATAAAAATAAGTAAGGAAAATCTCATTTATATAGAATAAAAATTAAAATATTATATATACATAAAAGGTATTATAAAATGAAATGATTACATGATTTGTTATGTTTAAATGTTTTACAATAAGATGATTGTTTACTCTTTACTGAATCACCAGTTTTTCTTTCTCTATTCCATGATTTCTTTCTCTATTCCATCCCATTAACATGCCAAAATAATATTGCTTCTTTATTCCTAATGGAAAAAAACTCTTCACTCCATACTGCTCTCTAAATACCATCCCTTGTCTCTTTCCCCCTATCAGAAAAATCCTTTTTAAAAATTATCTCTATTTACTGTCAGTGATCTCTGTGTTGCCATATATAAATATATAATGATTAATTATCATCCTTGACATCTCAGCAGTATGTGAAACAACTAATCATTTCTCTCTTACAATAGTCTCTGCATTTGGCTACTGGACACCACACTTTGATGGATTTTCTTCTACCTCACTAGTTGCTCCCTCTAGTATCTTTGGCTGAATTATCCTTAAATTTCAAAATTCCAAATGTTGGAATGCCCTAAATTATAGCCTGGGACTCATTCTCTTCTCTACACTATTTTCTAAGTGATCTAATCCAGAGTGTATGTGTGTGTGTGTGTGTGTGTATAATATATATATATATATTTATTTATTTATTTATTTATTTATTTATTTATTTTTACAGCTGTGGAAATTAAGGCTAACGCAGGCTAGGAGCAGTTACTAAACTGGTAGGAAGTGCAGTGCAGATCTGAAACTCAAATCTATTTGACTGCAAAGACTGGCTTCCTTCTCTGCCATCTTTAAATTCCTGAAATTATGTCAAAAACAGCAAAGAGTGGCAGCTTCCTAGTTTATAAAGACTTCACAATCAGCCCAGTCTGATTCCCCAAAGACACACACCAGCTTCACTCACACACATGTCCACTTGGGACCTGACATCTGGCCTGACATTTTTTTTATTACCACCCACGTGAAAATGATTGATAAGATTTCTCAAACCATAAACTTCAGCTGAACCAAAATTCATAAATCCATCTCACTATTCAACATTTACATTTGGATGGCTAATAGGCATCTGAAACTTATATATCCAAAATTGAATTCTTGATTTCCACCCATAAATTTGCCCAGTAATTTCAATGCTATTAAGTGGCACCATCATTCACACAGTCACTCAGACCAAAAGAATAAGTTATAATCAATTACATAATCTTTCTCTCACATGCCACACCTCATCAAATAACAGAACTTATTAGAGCACCTTAAGATTATATCTTGACTCATCCACTTTGTATCACCTCTCACAGTATCAATCCTGGTCAAGCCACTATTCTTTTTCCCAAGATTGCCACAATACCCTTATTATTCCTTTGGCTACTTTCACTCTTGCCTAACTGCAATCTATTCCATGGAGCAACAAGTTATTCTCTTAAAATATAAATCTGATCATGACATTTCACTGTTTACATAAAGTAAAATCCAAAGTCCTAGCCAAAGTATATGAGACCAGATACTATTTGTCACCTGTCTATCACATGTTTCCCCTTGATCACCCTGCTTCAGGTACACTGCTCTCCTTGTGGTTCTTGACCATCCCAAGCAGACACCTGCCTCAGGGCCTTTGTCTTGATGTTCTCTCTTCTTCCCTCTTCCCACAGACATTCCCATGGCTTACACTCACTTGATTTGAGTCTCTGTTCAGTTGTCACCTCAGAGAGGGGTGTTAATTGCATACCTCATCACTGATTTTCCTTTATCCCAATTTATTGTTTCTGTCATAGTAATTATCTCCTATCAATATATCATATACTTGTTTATTATGTATTTTATATCTTCTGTCTAAATTTTAAGTATGAAGACATTGCTTGTTTTTTCTACATTCCTATCCTTATTGTTTGAAAGAGTGCCTAGCATGGAAAATTTATTTCATAAGTATTTGTAGAATTGTTCAATTATTGAATTTATGTAATAGCTATGTAATTTTTTAATTACAAAAGAAATATAGAAGGAAGAGCATTGTGAGTTAAAAGAGAAGTCCAAGCCTAGAGCTGCACCTTTTGGCAATCCAACTAATCTTCCTAAACTTAAAGTTCTTAATATAAAAATGAGAGGCATGGATATTTTCCCCTTCAGCTCTAGAATGGAGGATTTTCTTGGAAATTTTAACATTTTTATCACATATTAATTAATAATTAATAGTTAGTCCTTTTTAGAATAGAAGGACTGATTAAATGATCTTTCTAGGTTTCGTGGATCTATGATTTGTTGTTGCTGTGTTTATTTTGTTTGGCCTCATCAATTTGCTTTTAAAAGAGCTTCTATTTATATGAATTTGAAAATAAGTTAACTGTGAAATAGTGATATTCTGAACTTTTATCTTTGAGACCTTTAGGAACCACTAAGAGTTATTCTTTTTTCACTGTTCTTGAAAAGCCTTATCCAATGACAAATATTTAGACCCATGTCTTTTGAGTATGAAGATGCTGAATCAATGCTGTTCTAGTTCTTTGGGTAGAATGGAATAACCAAGGAGGTTATCAGGGCCAAAGACATCTTTATGATCTACCAGTTCCTGTATGTCTACGGAGGTTTGTTCAGTTCAGTTGTTCCTCACCATTGTAAGGATGAAAGAATTCATTGAGGATCTTACAGATGAAGAAACCTTTGGTGAATTTCTGCAATTCCTCATTTCACACCAGGCCATGGTGACTGGAGCTGGGTGGACTGTATAACAAGGTGCACTGCTCTCTGATAGAAACTTTCATGAAGAAAAGTTATTGATGAAAGCCAGTGGATTGTGTGTGTGTGTGTGTGTGTGTGCACTAGTGAGCAGCTGAGGTTTCATCTTGCTTTCAGTAACTGTAGAATGAAGGACAACAGGGGATCAGGCCACAGACCTGAACTCCCTCTGCTCTTTCCCTGAAAGTGAAGAGAGATCATCGAAGGGAAGGAAAGTGACTGAATATCCAACAGAAAAGTATCATATATTCTTGCTTTGGGTCACAGCCATGGTTTGCATTATAAAGTAAAAGCTTCCTAATATAACATTTATGAACTTCTTAGTTCTTGGTTATACAATGAGAGGTTGCAGAAAATATGTGAGTTCAGAGTGATTATTAGCCAGATTAGTTTATGTAATCTTTTGGGTTCTGAAATGTAATGATCAAATCTTTAACTTCTCAACATAGATTATTTTTATCCTTTTCATTTTACCATTGTTTTTCTTTCTCATAATTGTATATTGTAAATGCATAATAACTTAATAACTCAAAACAGTTACTTGCATTACCTAAAGTAGTGGTGTCAGGGAATAGTTTATTTAAGGAATATTGTATTATTACTTGGATATTAGCAGTTTGAGTCCTTTCATCATTCTTATTATATAAATATATTGCAAATAATGAATAACATTAGTGAATGTTAAATAAAAATTATTGAGTGAATGTAACCTAGTTAGGAATGATTAATTTCCTTACTCAATAAGATATGATGAAATATTTCTTCACATTTTTTTAAAGAGAACTCTTCTGATTTTGCTGAGGTTATGTTTATGACACCATAAGCTAGAGTTCTCATTTAAAATTATTTTTTTTGCTGACATTTATACAGTAGAAATGAAAAGCTCCCAAACTATTTTGGCCATTTTAACATAGTAAATGTTTCATGAAAAAGGAACAACTAGAACCAATCTTCAATATTTTGGACTTATTCATCCAATCACTCCACCCTGCATTCCACTCCCCATCACTGCCTGCTCTGTTTTTCTAGCTTTTAAAATATATTGTATCTGTCATCTTAACATGGCTATAATGCTGTATAGGTCAGCTGTTTTTACTCATTGTCCCAAATTCAGGTTTTGATCTTCACATTTTTCTAGAGCAAATATCAGTATATATTTCCAGAGAGAGTCCCCTGTAATTTATAGATAGAAAAGATCTATTTTAATTTCTTTCCTTATTGTTACCACAAATTAAAAGGCAGGATGTGGTTAAATTGCTAAAATGTCAGCTCTGTGTCTATGTTTCTGTACGTGACATTATGTCACATGTGAGTTAACATTGATAGAGGTAAAATCCTCATTAATGAAGGCTTTAGCATTGCTGTTTCAAATATTTTGACAAATACAAATCTTTCTGTCAGTAACTATTTACATAAGAATGAAATCCTGGTTTAATAAGCAATAAGGCAATGCAGAGTACAAACATCTATTAGTTTGAGTATACAATTAAATTGGATTATTCAAACTGGATTGGCCATTTTAGGTTTTAGTCATATAACCCAGTATAACCAAACAGCAGTGGCCAACACTTGAAATGCCGTGTCCCTGCTGTTCCTGCAGGGTTAGTTGGGACAGGACCCCTTTAACCTACAAATACTGCTGTCCCATATCCTTCAAATTTTTCTCTGTGCACAGATGTTTGCTCCAGTTTTCTAGTCAAGCCAGATACTAAGAAGAGAGTGCAAATGAGCTTGCTTTTGTAATTGCATTCTCTCTTGTGATCATTAAATATGTTTTATATTTAAAGTACTCGAATGCTATGATACCACAAGGGAGTATTAACTTTAGAATTAACCTGTTAACATCTGAGAAACCCTACAGATTTGAAACTTAAAGTCCTCCTGCAAGAAACTGTTTTCTATGTTTTTTCCCAAGACAGATTGTAAACTTTGATCTGGAGAAATTTGGAGATGTCAATTAATCTTTTACATATGATATGAACCAGTGTTCTATATTTATAAATTGTGATACTCATTATCAAAAAATATATAATCAAGATTTTCCTCATATCTAATTTTTTTGTTTTTTAGAATAAGTAGGTAGAAAAATTATTGAATACACATGCACAGAAGGTGCCCGCCGGCACTCTCACAAGAGAACAGAGGCAAGAGGCCCTTATGTCTGATTTTAAGTTTCAAAACTCAGGTGAGATATGGAGAATATTGAGATGATCTAGAAATAAAAGAATAAAAATTAATAATACCAAATATATCTGATGATTAATAATACTGGCAGGAATTTAAACACCCTCCTGTATTTAATGAACATGACTGAAGTGGTAAAGATGAACTGCTTGATTTTTATAGAGGGAATTTTTAAATAATCAATTAAGCTAAACCATGAGAAATATGTTAGATTTTCAGGCCATGAAAGACTCAATTTATAGTCTTTCTAAATTGTTTACCTAAATTAATCTCCAGTATATTTTTGAAGATAAGAGCGATCTTTATCTTTTCAGTATTTAGTGCAGATACTTAATAATATCTGTTGACTACATGAATGGAAGGAAAAACTTGGCCCCGCCCAGATAAAGCAGGATAATGTCCTCATTAGCTGCTTAGCAACCTCAAGTCCATGAGCAGCCTTCATCTCTCTTGCCATGTTACATACCACGTTTACAGGCTCCAGGGTTCAGCATGTGCACATCTGTAGGGGTTGTGGGTACATTTTTCCACGTGGCGCACTCTGCTTTGTTTTTCAGTCAACCACATTTCTAAGTTTCCCTTGCCAATTACTTCAAGCAATTTTGGGCATTCATTGGCCTTGAAAGGTTGTTGAAGGTTGGGGAAAAGTATGAAAGCCAGATTTTCCTTTGCTTGGGCAATGTACCAAGCAGCGGCTGTATCTCCTCCCATTCTGGATCAGCGTTCTCACCAACTCTTTTTGTTAAAAAAAAATCCCCTACATTAACTTTCTTCTATTTAGAATTCTATTTTCTTTCTATTTTCTTGACTGAACACTGAGTGAGGGAGTTCTTGTTATGTGGGTGGTCCTAGGAATCCGACCCCCAAGATAGAAGCCTGTAATTAGGTTGCCCACTTGTTAGAGCTTGAATGCAGTGAAAATACTCCTGCAAAAACAGTTATTCCAGTGGTATAAATAATATATATATTATCAAAGGTTTAGTTTGGATGATACAGTTGTTGGAGGAAAGTCTTTGGGCAATCAAGTCGTTGTTGCATTTTGCAGTGTGGTGATAATGAAGACAGGAAGATAGGGTGCTTTCCATCTTACAGTGATGAGTAAGACACTAGAGTGCTTATCCCTTTAAAAGTTCTCTTATTTTTTATAACTTCTTTGCTGATGAACAGAGCAAAAATTAAATTCGTGGTGGAATGAGCAAGTTGCAAGTTGAATTCACAGGTTTACCAAATATTTATGTTAGGATTAGGGAATTACTTGGAAAGGGGAGGGACTTTTAGGCTTTTGATGGAAAATTTTGGTCAGACATAGATAAATCTGAGAACATTGAACCCCCAAAACTTCACTTGAATAAACTTTTTAGGAAGGGGACACTTGCTAGGTCTGAGGACCCATCCACAGTATTCCTGATTGCTTCTAGGTTTATAAATAGAATAAGATCACACTGAGTCTCAGGAGATCAAATGAGGGTAGCTTCTATGCCCAAATACCTGCAAAATATTGCTAATTTTTATCAGTAGGAATAGAGGGAGGATATGTAGAAATTGGTTATAAAGGCTGATTCAAGGAGTATTAGGCTGAATATATCCATATGTATGCCCTTACCAGAAATTTTGAATTTAATATGCTCACTCAATTACTGGAAAATGCTTCTAACAGTTTGAATAAAACTTGGGTTCAATGGTGGCCTATATTCAATGCGATAAAAATGCCAGAACTTACCTGCCATTATGTAGACAAAGGATTCCAAAGAATAAGAAAATAAGAATACTATTTGGATTTTGTTATGTTTTACCTGCCAATTATCTTCGACCACGACATCCTCCTGACTCTGCCATTGAAAAACACACTAATTGTGTTTCTCAGTGGCACCTTATCACCCAAGAGCAAACCAATTCTACCACAGTCCTGAAAAAATTGCAGAAGTTAGTGCCATTAAAAAGCTTGAAAGGTAGAGTAGTGGTGATTTCTATCAATCATTAAGCTGTTGCTCAGTGATAAAAAGAGGTCCAAAGATTTTTGACAATGATTGAAGATTATATGAACTTAAATCAGGAGGTGCTTGATTCATTGAAGCAAATTCATTTATTCATTCCATTTAGCAAGGACATTCTAAAAAGCAACTACTAAGTAGGATCAGAAATTTGTGTTCAACTGGTATGGTTAGCATCCCACATTCAGTGGTTTACCTCAAGGCTTTGTCAGATTTCCTTCCCTAACATAATATGATTTGAATTTATCTGGATGTGCAACTCACAAAATTTCACACTGATTTACTATTTTGATGATCTCCTGCTGTTTGTTCTTGGCACATACGAAATAGCAAACACTCCAGATATTTTAGTGAGACACTCAAGTGACAGAAGTTTGGTAATAAATATACAATTTTCAGATTGGTCACATTGATGAGGTTTTTGATGAAGTTGATTTAAGATGGGCCTTAAATTTAAGTAGTATGAGAAGGTTATAAAAGAAAACAATTTATTCAAGAATTGGAAAGACTGCAAATAATGGCATAAGAGAAGAAATTACTTGCATTTTTACAAGAGTATACATTTTTTAGAATAAAGTTGTTTTCATATATTAGTTACATTTATCCAACTAGATAAAGAGATTGTATATCCCTAAAATATGGGTGATAGCTCTCTTTTTGGTAATAAAGTTTTATATTATGCATCTAAGTAATCAATACTAATTGACAGGTTTATACTATCAGAGTACGAAAATATTGAAGGTTGAAATCTTGTAAAATCATTGCAAACATGAAGTAAGAAAACATGATATTTCTATGAAAGAACTGATGGAAGGTTTAAGTAAGATATTGAAAGTCATCATCAAATCTAAGTAGGTGTAACTGAGAAAGGTTTGTAGGTGGCTAAATATGAGAGTCTCAGCTGTGATCTAAGCAAAGTATTTATCCTTTCAAAGTCTTTTTGCCACTTATAGTCTGAAAGCAGCACTTCAAAATCCTCTAGGATTGCAAGGGGTCACTCTTTCCCTAACTCTCCAGTAGTACAAGTGAAAGCAAGTTCCAAAGAACAAGTTGACCCCTAACCTCAATGGCAACACAGTACTGATTAGACTGATTAGGAACAGAAGTTGTTTTTTGGAGGGAAAGAAAATGCTTCCTCTGGTCTCCTCATTGTGTCTTTCCCAGAGGCAAACCTGGACCAATTTTTGAGAAATCCATAACCCTGTGATTCTATTGTTTAAATTCCAATTATAAAGGTATGATAGATTAGGTAGAGAAATATCATGTCCTGCCCAGGGCTGGATTAGAAATCTCTGTCACAGGTAGAATCAGGACACAAGCCTCCCTTGCAGTACTAAAAGTCACACTCCTATTCTTCATATTCTCTTACTTACCTAAAACAGAAATTTTTGATATTTAAATAATGCATATATATTTAAAGGGTAAAAGCTGCCAGTGTATAATCTTATTTTCCATGTTTTATGCCAGATGTCTCCCCATAGCCTCATAAATGATGAGAGGAAATCTTCATATCATGATATAAAGTGAATTTAATATTAGCTGAAAGAAGGATTCCTTGTGCTAAAGCAGGTGCACCAGTGTGAATGTGTGGCTGTCCCATATTGAGGCACCATATATTTCACAGTTAGGCTCGACACACAGAAATAAACAGCCATATGGCAAACAAACTTTCATTTTACTGCTTCATTTTATTTGTTTCAAAATAGTGCAATGCCTCAAATCCAGAATATTAACAATGCTCTATCTGGAGAAGTATAAGTTTTGGATCCCTGAACCAGCACGCTAGCATTCCCACAAAACTTCAGAACTTCAATTGACTCCAAATTTGGAACAGGCTTATGTCAACTCGGCAGGACTTCCTGATATAATTCTAGTGGGTCAATTAAATATGTTTATAAAATGGGTAAATGTGTAATTCTGGAAATATGTCAAAAGTTGGCCCTCTTACATACTGCTCTAAGAGATTGCATTACAATATTAATAAACTGCTTTATAAATTTCATTCACTTTATTTACCCTTATTTTACAAATGAGAGAAAGGAATGTACAGAGTTGGTTGGACATAAATGTCTGATCTGCATTTACAATCTTAGCTGTTTAATTAGAAATAAATGAGTGGTGCTTTCTTCATTAACTCAACAACAAAAATATCATTGGATATTTATATCCTTGATTCAGAGCGCAGGATATGAAAATCAACAAAAGATGATTTCTGATCTTGAGGGGATTTACTAAATATAAATGCCTATATTAGATTGCAAAGGGTCCCACGTTCTAGTAGGTATATGATTTATTTGATGAGAAGTTAAAGGCATCACTAACTTGATTGGAAGTAATGTCTTTTTGACTTAACCATTAGAAAGAAGAATGTGGAAGCTACAGAATTTGGGTGGTGAAATTAGGAAAATCTAGCAACCACTTGCAATTTAGGGTTACACATTCAGAAAAAGCCTTAGCATATTGTTGATCATATTTTGTTTTTTATTTCATTTTACTTTAAAATTCTTTAAAGGTATTTAATTGTGAAGTATTACCAAAAAATTTGTAACTATATATATGCACAGACTAATAGGCAATTATGAAGTGAATGTTCATGAAATGTTAGCATGGTATAGGTGAAGAAATAGAACCTTATTAGTAGCAAAGAAGCCTCTTGCATGGCCCTTTGTGATCATAACTCTTTTTTCCACAGTCCCAAAGGGAAAATTTAAATTATTTCCACATTCCTATCTTTTTCTTTAGGTTTCAGCACTTATATATCCATCCCTAAATTATTATTTAGTTCAGAGACTGGCAGACTTTTCTGTAAAGTCCAGAGAGTAAATATTTTAGGCATTGCAGCCATAGGGTCTCTATCACAACCACTCAACTCTTTCACTATAGTGCAAAAATAGCCATAAGCCATCTGTAAAAGCAGGACCATGTCTGTATTCCAATAAAATTTCAATTACTAAAACAAGTGGGAAACCAAATTTGGCCATCTGCCATAGTTGTGCAATCTTGGTTTGCTTTTCCTCCTTTTGAGTTTTATATTAACAGAAACATAATTTATTATTTTTGTTTTTTAAGTTTTTATTTTTCTCACTCAACATTGGCTTTGTAAAATACACTCATTGAAGTTATAGTTTGTTTTGTTTCATTGCTGTTTAATACTCCATCACATGAATATTCAACAATTCATTTTTCTACTCTACACTTGATGAACATTTGACTTTAGAAATTTTAGCTTTTACAATGCTTTTATGACTATTATCATATATGGATCCTTGTGATGCACATGCGAATAGGGTTCCCAGCATGTTTCCTTATGAATGGAATTATTGGGCTTTAGATTATTAGTATCTTCCAGTATACTAGATAATGCCAATCTGTTATCCAAACAGGTAGAATTGGTTAAAACTATCACCAGAACGTATGTGAGTTCCAGTTATTCCATATCCTTACATGTGGTCCATTTTGGGGAGATTTTGCAAATGTGCTTGAAAAAACAAGTTTTCATAATATATAATTTTTATGCTATTATATTCACCCACTTTGTATTTTTTATATTCTAGATTTATCTCTTGTAAATAGATGTCCTTAGTATTGTTTTCCTGAATGGCAATTCTTGTTTTTTAAACTGGAATGTTTAATCCACTCACACTCAATGTTATAATTACTGAAATATTAAGATATAAACAATTGTTATATGTTGGGCTATTTCCCAACTTTCATTCAAGTTCATTATTTTCCTCTCTTTTGGTTTGAATGAGTATCTTTTATCCACTATCTGGAATATTTCAAACTAGGTTTGCATTATTTTAATGATTACCAGAGAAATTACAGCATGCATACTTGAGTTCTCAAAGTGTAAAGTGAAAAGCTATTATGATTCTAATTGATGTAAGCACCCTAGAGCACAAATTTCATTTAACCCCTACCAATGTAAAATTTACCTATTATTCTAAGCCTATCTTGTTTTTTTTAATATCTCACCTGATATTACTCCTCTTTCATTCAATCAATTCTTATTTACATTTGCTTGCATATTCACCTTTTTTTTTTCTTTTCATTTGTTTTTATACCTCAGATCTTCCTACTTGGAATCCATGGTTTCTGGCCTAAAGCATATGCTTTAGAGGATTTGCTAGTTTTAAACACTCTAATTTTTGATTTTCAAAAGCCATCTTTATTTCTTTCACTTTTTGAAATACATTTCTGATGTTACATATAACTGCAGGCTAACAGCATATCCATTTAATATGTTGAAGATAAGATTTCATCAATTTTTTCACTCCCATTGTTACTACTGAGAAATCAGTTGTCATTCTGAATTTTGCATTTTGAAGTTAGTATTTCTTTTATCCCATGTCTTCCCACTCATGCCAGCTGCTTTTTTGGTTTGTTTTCTCTTTTATTATAATTATAACTTAAATTTCATATGATTGGATTTCTTTGTATTTATCTCGTTGGAGTTCACTGGACTCCTTAAATATTTGTTTTGATTGATCCAACTCATTATGGAACATTTTCAGACATGATCTCTCAATTATTTCCTATTTGCAAGCTGTCTTTCTTGGGACTCCAAATGATTGTATGTTAGATTTGCTCATTGTATGTATTAGTCAGTGCTCTCTAGAGAAATAGAACCAAGAGGAGAGATCTGTAAATACAAGATATATAAAAGTGTCTCAGGCAACCAGGGGAATGGAGGAGTCCAAAATTTGTAGGGCAGGCTGTGAAGCTGGCAGCTCCAGTGAAGGGTCTGGATGAACTCCACAGGAGAGGCTTGCCAGCTGAAGAAACAGTGAAAGAGTCTCTCTGCTTCCTTAAAAGCCTTCAAATGACTGAATTATCTCTTTGTTGGAGACATACATTAGTTGATCAAGATGTAATCAACTACAGATGCTAATTAAATGATTGATGAGTTAATACACCAGCCTTCAAGTTTATCAACTAGCCACTAAACAGCCTTGCAGCAATGGTCAGACCAGTGCTTGCCTGACCAGACAACTGGGCATAGTTGTTTGGCCAAGTTGACACCAGAACCTAACCATCACACTGTATCTTCAAGGTCTCTTAATAGCTCTCCTGTATTTTTCATCTCTGCATTTTAGATTATTTCTTCTGATTTATCCTCAAGTTCACTAATTCCCTCTTTTGATAGATCCATTATTTGCCAAACATATGCAAATAATGTTTAATGTCAAATATAATATAATTTTAAGGAGTTCTATTTGTTTCTTTTTTCAAATATGCAGTGTCACTTTTTATGATTTTCTACTCTTTGCAAGTATTTCATTGTTATAATTTTTTTAAAGATAGAAAGCATAGGTGTTTTATAATCAACAATAGGGGATATCGAAATCTGAAAACAGTAGTAGCTATTTTTCTACTGTTTATTATTTTTGCTGGTTCTTAATCACATTGTCTTTTATCTCTTGTGTGTTGAATGATCTTAAGCTGTTTTTTTCCCAGTGGAATATAGTTAGTGGAAATTCCCTGAAATCTCATATGAATGCATGTTGTTTTGTTCTGTTTGTTGTTGACACAGAGGATTTGCATTTACTTCTGTCAGGCACATAGGCCACTTTCAGTTGGGGACCACCTCAAACCAACTTAGCTTAAGTATATCTGACTTGCCTAAATGAGGCACCCCCTGTATGAAAATTTGTATAAAACCACAATTTCTCAGTGTGTGGACTAGGTTTATGTGTCAGGTAATGTTACCCTGTTGTCTGGTCAAACAAGCATGGGCCTAAAGGTTACTGCAAGGACATTTTGTGGACTTAAATCATCAGTAAGTTGATTGCCTCTATGACTGACTGCATCTAGAATCAACTAAAGAGAGCGTCTTCATTAATGAGAGACATTTAATCCAATAACTTGCAGGCTTTAGAGGAGAAGTCAGAAGAGAGAATCTCTCTCTCCACTTCAGCCAGCCAGCCTCTTCCTGGGAATTCAAAGATGACCTCCATCGAAGTTGCCAGCTTGTGGCCTGCCCTATGGATTTTGAACTGATGTATCCACACAGTTGCGTGAGACACTTTTATAAAATCTCATATTTACAGATATCTCCTGTTGGTTCTGTTTCTCTAGAGAACCCTGACTAACACAGCTTTGGTACTGGGAGAGGTTCTTGAGAAACAGAATCTTAAAAATAGGTTTTTGCTATTGGTTTTCTATTCTAATTTGATTCAAAGGCACTAATGACTCTGTTCTCAATAATCAAGATGGCACTGATAGTCCATGGAGTGAGTGGGCAACAGGGATTCACAAGATGTCATAATTTGATTACCTTAATCATATGCTTATAGAAGGCAAGGCTCTGGGTGATAGTGCTTTTGGTGACATAACAGAGTTTTTTTGGAGTTAAAAGTTATAATGGTGTTAACTGGTTGTTCCTAGATATACTGTATGCAGTTGTGAAAGAAAGAAATGAGCTGAAGGCTTCAAATTTGCAACTTAAGCACTGTATTAAAGATGTAAAAGTTTCTATGTGTGTCCTGAAAGAAAATCTTATTTCCTGTGGTCACAGACTTGAGATTTCTGAAAACTACACCCAGAGTGTCCTTGTGTGAGTAGCACATTTATGACATAAACTGAAGTCATTGATTGGAAAGGAATGGGATCCTGGAAATTGGGATGGGGTCATACAGGTTGATAATGACAGCAGTGAGGACATTGAAACCCTGGGTTCTGCTGAATCTTTCTGGTGTGCCCTGAGGAAACAGGACCACTTCCAGCCTGCTCTTAGAAAATATCTCTGCAAATCTCCAGCCTGCCCTGAGGAAACAGCTTCCAGACCTCCATTCCACCCTGAGGAGTCTGCCATCCAACTGCCATCTGAAGACATTAACCCTTTAATGCCCACTAAACCTGTGGCCACCTCCTCTGAAGAAACATCTTTCACTGCTGTTTTAAAGATTAATCCTGCTTTACTAGATGAAACTGCAACAGAACACCCTAAAGTAATTGGCTTGAAAGACACATAATTGTTTTTAGGACCATGCCCACCACTTCTCTTTTCTTCGAGACCTATAACTAGACTAAAGTCCCAACAGGTCCTGAAAGGTGAGGTTAAAAAGTGTGACCCATGAGGAGGTATGCTACAGTCTAAAAGAACTGCAGGAATTTTCCAAATATTCAGGCAGAAATCAGGGGAACAATATAAAGTTGGATTAGACTGAATTTATTGATTGGGCCCACTAAACAGAGATTCTGAATTCAATAATGTAGCTAGAGAGATTGCAAGGGTGTTAATTGTTTGTTTGGGTGGATCACTGACATTATCTGAGGTCGAAATGCCAGAACTGCCCTGGCATGATATAGATGAGGGGATCCAGAGGCATAGAGAGATTGGAATGTTAGAGTGGATTTATCATGGAAGACCTGCTCATGTACCCCAGGAATGTTCAATGGGCACAATTTCACCAGGATTGTGTGGAATAAATTTGTGAAACTATCTGCATCATCCCTAAAGAGCTCTGTAGTTGCCATTGTAGGCCAGATATTACCATGGGAACTGCTGTCACTGAGCTGGAAGTTTAAAACACAATGGGGATGATTGGATCCTGAGTTGGCAGAAGCCACTTTGGCAGCTCTTAATTGCCAAAGACAAGGTGGGTGTGGTTATCGAAATGGACATCAGACTCAAAGCGGCAGTCACAATAATATGACTCTTAGAGACTTACGGCATTGGCTAGTAGACCAGGGGGTACCAAAAGTAAAATAAATGGGTAGCCTGCTAAATTCTTGTTTGATCTGTATAAGCAGATGAGTTCTAGATCAGCTTAACAAAACTAACTTGAATTTAAAAAAAAAACCAGAGAGTCAGGTGCCCTTAATCAATTCCTAGACTTGAGATAGTTCACAGACCCAGAGCCCCATGAATGAAGGGAAGGCCAGATCCACTTAGAGGGGGACCATGTTACACTACCCCAACTTTGCAGTTAGCCCTCCTCCCAGCCTTCCCCAAGGAGAGCCATGGCCTTTTACCAGGGTAACTGTGCACTGGGGAAAAGAAAATAATCAGACATTTCAAGGATTAATAGACACTGGTTCAGAAGTATCATTAATTTCAGGAGATCCAAAACATCACTCTAGCCCACCAGTCAGAGTAGGGGCTAATGGAGGTCAGGTGATCAAGGGAGTTTTAGCTCAGATCCATCTCACAGGGGATCCAGAGGGTCCCTAGACCCATTCTGTGATCATTTCCCCAGTTCCAGAATTTGAAATTGAAATTGACATACTCAGCAACTGGCAGAGTCCCCACATTGGTATGTTACCTCATAGAGTGAGGGCTATTATGATAAGAAAGGCCAAGTGGAAGCCACTAGAACTTCCTCTATCTAGAAAAATAATAAATCAGAAGGAATACTGGATTCTTAGAGGAACTCAGAGATTCCCACCACATCCCCATTCTGATTTCCTATTTGGCTTGTGCTGAAAGCAAATGGTTCTTGGAGGATGACAGTGGATTATCATAAACTCAACCAGGTGGTGACTCCAATTGCAGCTGCTGTGATAGAAAGATAAAAGGTGATGGTGGAGTTATACAGAGAAGTTAGGGCTCAACAAATGAATATGATTGCTAAATCATTAAATTGATATTTCTTTTAGTCTCCAGTGTTTTAGAGCAGCTAGAAGCAAAAACCTAAAATTGTGGAATTTAACCCATACCAAAATCTGAAATCTGTTCCACAACTAATTGTGCTGTAATTTGAAATTTGTTGCTTCTTTGGATATATGTTATTTTTCACAAAAAAGAAAAAAAGTCAATTGTGATGATTAAAAAAAATATTTATTCCTTCTAGCCTCCTATATTCTGGAGCAGCTAGAAGGGAAAATTTGAGATGATGGAATGGTAGTGCATGGCAAACTCTGGGATCTGTCCTATAACTACTTGTTGAAGAGTGATTTGACAACTATTGCTTTTTTCTTTCTTTGCTTTGTATGTATGTTATATTGTACAATAAAAAAGTTTAAAAAGGAGCTCATATCCAGGTATATGATATTAGATTCAGTTGTCAACTCGGCTAGGTGAAGATGCCTGGTTATACTGCTGTGGACATGAGCCGATGGCATATGAACGTCATCTGTTCCTGATTATATCTGCAGTCAGCTAGGTGGCATGTCTGCTGCAATGAATGATGTTTGAGTTAATTGGCTGGTGCTTAAATGAGAAAGCTCAAAGTAGCATAGCCCAAGCAGCTCAGCATACCTCATCTCAGCACTAGCAGCTCTCAGCCCAGGCTTTTGGAGATGGAGAAAGGAATCACTCCTGGGAAAGACGATGGAACCCAGAGGCCTGGAGAGAAGGCCAGCAGAGATGGCTTTGTGCCTTCCTACGTAAGAACCTCAGTCGAAAGTTAGCTGCCTTTCCAATGAAAAACTATACGTTAACTTTTATTGAAAGCCAATCTGTCTCTGGTGTGTTGTATTCCAGCAGCTAGCAAACTAGAACACATACATTTCCTCCTTTTATTTTTACCATCAGCTTCAACAGTTGTAAAATTATATTTCAATTAATATAATAGAACAAATATTGCATACTTAAAAGAATTATATATGCTTCTCTATGTTAAACAAAACATATGAAATAGTGAAAAAATTATACATTGAAAGAATGCATATAGGCAATTGACATACAGAATTGTACATTTCCTCTTAAACTGAAACCTATGAGCAATGAGACCTTTGACCAAGCCCTCCCACCCTCCCCACCATACCTGTCATACAATGGCAGAACAGGCATAGCAAACCTCTGTAGGCATTCTATAGGGGGAAACAGGTAACTCGCTGATTTATAGCAAATCTGAAATACAGTAGGCCCAGGTTGCATCTCTTGATTAGAGCTTCAAACTTGAGAACAATTCATCATAGCTCTTCACTCTGCCCTCTAGGCACTTGATTTTATTCTCTATTTCAGCCTTAATTTTTCATGAATGGTGGCATTGGGGGGGGCGTGCTAAGTAGTAGTGTCAGACTGCCTCTTGCTTTTGGGTATTTGGGTGCTCAAAGGCTTTTTTAGAAACTTTTCATGCCGTCTTTATCCTTTTAAATCCAAGCTGGCATTGCCTTTGCCAATGTGATTGTATAAAACACTTTCTGGGTCTCCTATGACTCTTACTGGGATCCCCTCAATTAGATAAAATTCATACCCACAAATTACTCCACAAAACTGTCTTCTCTAACTTGGGCTTCTACTGAGCCTGCTGAGAGGACAAGGCCCTTAACATCTTAGAAGACTTTTTGTTTGGCGGAACAGTTCTCTGAGGCAATGACTTAGATCTTTCTGAGATTTTATAAATGAATTTTATGCACCCACTCTGAGCATTACCTACAGATTATGTTTACCTGGTAAACTTGGATTTGGTTTTTTTGGTTTTTTTTCACCAGCTCTGCTGAAATGGAGCCTCCAAAAATTTCATGCAAGAATGTTTGTATGTTAAGAATCACAATGGATTTGTTTTTAACTTTGATGACATTTTAAAATTTTGGCACCTGTACAGGTTGGAAACTTTCAAAGCAGAAAGCCCAGGATCCTCCTTGTTTAAATAATCTTTCAATTAGCTTATTTTTCTCATGTTTTACTATAAGTGATGCCCAGAAATTGGGGGCATGATCAACATTCTGCTTATAAATGTCTTTACCTTGATCACTCAGGTAATTAGGTGATTAGTTTCTAAACTTTCTGCCACTAACTCACCAGGATTCCCATTCCTCCAGTTTCTAACCATGTTACTGTCACTTTCCTTTAAGCCCTCATTACCAGCCTCTTTAAAGTGCATTTGTCTTCTGTTCAGGGCATTTCAATACATACCAAATTCTCTCCTTGATGTACTTTTAGCTTCTTCCCATTACCTGATCCCAAAAAACTCCCCCACAATCTAGTTATTTATTTCAGCAGCTTTCCATGTGCAAGTTCCAAAATCTGTGGTTTATTTCTGAGTAAGAAATTATCCCTAAATAGAACAGTTTATGACAATAAGAATTTATTATTTCACACACTTTTTCATGAGTCAGAAATCCAGCATTGCTCTTCTAGGTGGCTTGTACTCAGAGTCTCCTCTAAGGTTGTGGTCAATATGTTAATTTAAGCTGTGGTTATCTGGAAGCTCAGCTGTAGCTAACAAAGCTGATTCTAGGTTGGTTCATGCATCTTACTATTGGCAGAAATATTCTAATCTTAATCACACTGGCCTCTCTAAAGGGTGTCTTGAGTGTCTTCATGCCATTTTGCTGGCTTCTCCAAGAGAAAGTGTTCCACAAGAGAGCAAGGTAGAAGCCACAATTTCATTTTGAGCTAGCCTTGGCAGTTGCACATCATAATTTTCATAAAACCACGTTTGTTACACAGGTCCCTCCTATTCAGTGTGAATGGGAAATATGCAAGAGGGTGATTACAAAGAGCAAGGGAAAAAAAAAAAAAGGGTGGGCCATGGTGGCTCAGCAGGTAAGAACGCTTGCCTGCTGTGCTCAAGTACCCGGGTTCGATTCCTGGTGCCTGCCCATGTAAAAAAAAAAACAAAGAGCAAGGATTGTTGAGGTCCATTTTTGGTGCTGACTTCCTCACATTGCCTTGCCATTTCTTGTTCAGTGGCCAAAAATAGTTCATGTATTTTGTCCCATTTCATAGTTTTTTGCAATGTGAGGGAAAACTGACAGCAGTTCTTTCTTCATGAGTGGAAGTGGATCTGTGGTGCCACTCATTGATATAAACAATGCTGGGGGCAGAGCAGGCTAGGAAAAGTGGACATTTTGGACTCATACTTTTGAAATATCCAACAGTCCTCCAAGTGAGCATCTTTTAAATGTATTCAAAAGTTCAAATCTGTAGTTCATATTAGAGTTCTGAATTAAATACATATATTTTAAAGCCACGAGCATGGAAATAGTTTTTAGAGATATGAGGATAAATGAAATCACCTAGGAAAGCAAAGACATTTGAAGACTGACTGCTGCAGCATTCCAAAAATAGAAGTTCTGAGAGAAGAAAGTTCTAGAAAAGATAATGAGCCATAGCAACCAGTCAGGTAGGAAGAAAAACCTTCATGTGCAGTTTAGAGAAATGTAAAGAAAGTATTTTAGAAGGAAGAAAAATTGACTTGTAAAAGGCTGGCAAGTAAGAGGAAGAATGAGATTTTACTATCGGGTTTGAGAAGAAGATCCAAAATAATATTTTAATCCCAAATCCAATATCTGAAACATTTACAACACACACACACACAGAGAGAGAGAAAGAGAGAGAGAGAAAGAGAGAGAGAGAACTCACCGAATGAGTCAAATTTGATGTTTAGTTGCACAATTTAATAGGTTACTTTCCTTTCATCTTCCTTAAAATTTCTCTTTAAGGAATTGCACTCACCCCCACAGTCCTCTAAACACCTTTTGATTCCAAGTGCTAACCTGGGGAGTCCATCTGCTGCTGCAACTCTATGGTGATAAAGTGAAACTGGCAGAACTAACAACCAGAGAGACAGATCCTGTATAATGTGCTTTACTTCTACTCTGGCAAAAATAGAATCTAAACTTTGGCAGGAAATGAAAGAAACTTTGCATCTCCATTAACATGAGTGCCTCTTACCAGAAAATATAAAGTAGGACATCCTGAGGTCTCCATTGGAGATACAATAATTTGCAGCACAGCCAGTATATTTTTAATGTTGTAATTAAAAATAAGGAAAAAATAAGTCTAATGTTATTAACTGTCTAACGTTACCAACATTAAAACTTAGTCACATGCCCTTATATGAAAGGCACATGGATAGTTGACAACCAAAATAATTTTTGAATGTTTAAGCTCTTAAACTGTGCTTTTGGGAAGAAAATGAAGGAGAATTTAAATAGAATTTTTTTTTGCATCAAGGTGTATGTTGTTCCAAGTGAATTTGCCAAACAACTATAATATAGTTCTAAGTTCCACTAAAAATAATTTTAGGAATTCCAGTCCAAATTGTCATCTAGCCAGAAGTCCCTGATATACTCTTCCAAACTTTTACTAAATCTATTTATAAAGCAAAAGGGAAAAGGACATAGACTCACAACCATACTTAATACCAAAACTTAATAGATAACATAGCATCAAAATGCAGTAGAAATCCTTACTAAGTAATAAAAATGGAGCCAAACATAAAAATCAACCTTGGCCATGACAAGTCATCATTTCCTGGCTTCTTCTCATGAAACAAGAAAGCCTCTGGAAAAAAATGGTACCTCTCCCATTGCTTTTCTCATGATTCAAAGAAGCAGGGCCTAGATAAATTGGAAAACTGAATATCTATCTCTCTATTATATAATCCTTTATCAAGTGTTGATATCAAAATATCTGAGATTAGCAATTCAAAATATATTTGCCTGCTCTTCACCCTTGAAGTTTCTGGTTTATACCTGGAGTTGGTTTATACATGTAATTTCAAGAGGAATAAAAACTAACATTAGGGGCAGGCCATGGTGGCTCAGCAGGCAGAGTTCTCGTCTGTCATGCCAAAGGCTCGGGTTCCATTTCCAGGGCCTGCCCATGTGAAAAAACAAAAGAAACAGCACAAAAAAAACTAACTTCAGTAAAATTCTGTGTATATCTAATTTAAAACCTCTGCTATGTGTCTTTAAAACATTATTCTGAAGGGTAGTCATATTAATGGGCCATGCCACTTAATTGCTACATTCAGACAGACTGCAAATCTTAGAAAACATCTTTCAAAGAAGTAGTATTGTAACATAGTATATTTTGGGAGTCCCAAGTCCTCTATATTCATTAATTTACCACTTAGTTGGCTGTCTAAAGTGTATGTGGATTTTAATTGGATTAAAGTCAGGGCACATCACACTTGTAACCACTTTCACACTATAAAATCTGCTATTATTCTTTGCCTTACCTGCTCTACCACTGAGTCTTAGGAAGAAATTACAGTAATTTAATACAAATTATTCTGCCCATTCTTATAGAAAAATATATCATTATTGGACAAGAACCTAAGAAATATCATAGTTCCAGAAAACCCAAAACTTCTGATTATTGTAACTTTTATTTCAGAGAAAGGTGATTGCATGACACAGTAAAAATGAGACAAGATTTAGAGTTAGAAGAGCTGATATCAAATTTGAATTTGAAGTCTCTTAGTCACTAGAACTTCATCACACTTTTTGTCATCTCTAAAATGTTACAGTGCTGGCCTCATGATCTGTTGTGAGATCATTTGAGACAATATTTGTGAGCATGTGCTGTAATTTAAACTTTTGGAGTGTTTTTTGTTTGTTCATTTTCACCACCACAGAATGCTCTCTTATTTGTTGAAAATAACTTTGATGTTTCTATGATGAATATATTTCAATTCTTCATATCCTTTCTGTTAATCTCTGATAACATTGCTTTACAACTCTTACTTGTTACTTGCTCTGTCTACATTTCATCTAGTATGTTTACCAGAAAAACCAAGATCTTCTCTTAGGGAAAGTTTTCTTTTAACTTTTTTTCCAACAAAAGAAAATTCTGAGGGAAAGTTGGGGTCAGCTCTGGGTATTCTCTATAATGTAGTTAGGCATTCTCAAGTGGTATTTCATAGCTTGCTTTATCTTTTATGATTTTTCCTTATAAGTAAAGAAGTGGCTATTTCATTTTGCTCCACAACTTGCAACCACATTTTCAATTTTTGTTGATTTAAAAAAATATATCTTTGTGCTCCTTAGTGAGACATAGAATTTCTTCTTATCATTTTTCTTTTGATAAATGGAATTCCTTTCTACTGCTTGTATAGTTGATGTTATAAATATATGCTTCCCTTCCAAAAAACATTTCCAATTTCCCTAAATGTATATAAATTTATGAATAAAATTATTCATGAACTGTCTCTTTTTCCAGTATAATGGTCCAGATTATTGATATCAACCACCCAAAGAAAAAATTAAAGAATGAAAGGCAAAATATTTTAAAAATTCAAGAACATTGAACATTTGAAACAGAAATAGAGAAATGGTAGGCCAGAGACTAAGGGAATTCTTAACCTAGAGAGATAAGTATAATATTAGAAAAATAAAGTATCTCTTGTCTTGAGGTCAATTGTTCATACTTCATATGAGTATGTTACATCGAAGTTCAAGTAATGCAAAAATGAGGATTTTAGGAAATCCTACTCATAATAAGCCAAGAAAAAAAAGAACCAATCTCAATTAAGAATTCAGCAGAATAAAACACTAGAACCTTCTCTCAACCTCAGGGGTAATAGTTAACTTTACCTGAAAGCTGAACAGAGCATGTCAAAGAAAAAATAAATAAACTGAATACACTAGTCAGGGTTCTCTAGGGAAACAGAACCAACAGAAAATATCTATAAATATGAGGTTTTATAGAAGTATCTCATTCAACCATGGGGTGGCATGAGTCCAGAATCCAAGGGTAGGTCACAAGTTGTCAACTTGTGAAAGTCATTGATAAGTTCCCTAGGAGAGGCTGGATTGCTGAAGTGGAAAGAGAGATTCTTTCTTCTGATTTCTCCTTTAAAGTCCTCAACTGATTGGACCAAATGTCTCTCACTGCTGAAGATGCTCCTTAGTTGATTGTAAATGTAATCAGTCATAGATGCAATCAATTTATTCATGATTTAAGCCCACTACGTATACTTGTAGTAATAGTCAGGCTAATGCTTCTTTGACCCAACAACTTGGCAACATTCTTGGCCAAGTTGACATGTAAACCTAACCATCACAAGCACGCCCTGTCAACTTGGCAGCTATACACACCACATTATACCATACCTAATCTGTCTGTAAAAAACATCAATAGACATATTTTCTACCTAACATTACTAAACAGTCCTGCATACAACCAGAAACACACTAAATCTCTCCAGAATAGGGTGCAAGTCCTTTGATAATATTCATTCTTAAACTTGATATCCTATAACTTAAATACTATGATATGAACCGTAAAACTTAAGTTTTATAAGGGGATAAGATCAAGAAGAAACAGATGATATTTGCTTTATGTACAAAGTACAAATATAAAAAACAAGGAAATGATATTCATACCCTTACAGTCCTCATTTCTGTAATTAGTCATGTGCTCTTAGTTCATATTTATCACAACCTTCTTCCACTATTCAGTCCATGTTTCCTTTACCCTCATAAAGCACCTCAGCTGGCCATGGTTCTTTGTCTGATGGGGTGCCCAAGCCTTCATTCCTGAAGTGTCTGGGCCACCGGTAATCCTGGTAGATTGGATTGTTGCAGTTTTTCATTGACTTTAATCACAGGGCATGGTAGTATTAAGAGATGCCCTACCCTAAAGAGTGGGAGAAAGATAAAAGGTGATGGTGGAGCTATACAGAACAGGTCAGGTTTAACAAATGAGTATGATTGCTGAATGATTATATGATTGCATTTCATTTGTTATGAAGTGGTTTCCTTGATCAGAAGCAAGGCTCTGTGCAATACCATGTTGATGGATAAAGCACTCTTTATTTCTTTTAGCCTCCAGTACCTTAGAGCAGCTAAAAAAAAAAACCTAAAATTATGGAATTTTAACCCATACCAAACTCTGAAATCTCTTCTACAACTAATTGTTGGGATATACTTTGAAGTTTATTGCTTTTTTGTATGTTATTTAAAGGAAAGGAAGATTATAACAGCAAAGATATGATTTAACAAATGAGTATGACTGCTGAATCATTATATTGATATTGCTGTTGGTCTCCAGTGTCTTTGAGCAGCTAGAAGAAAAGATGAAAAGTCATGGAACTATAACCCATACAAAACTTTAAAACCTTTTCTATAGCTATTTGTTAAAATGTACCCAGAAATTTATTGCTTTTTTGTATATATTTATATTTCACACACAAAAAAGAATGTTAAAAAGAAGATGCCCTAGAGGATCTCCTGTATTCCACAAGGAACTCTTTTTTGTCTCCAAAGAGTAATTGAAGTCCTATTTCCCCTTGACAGTCATGACCACTCGATCCAGCCAATATAGTACTTCCCTAGTTGCCTGGTTGATTCAGAGTAATAAGAAGCCCAAAGTGGCCAGTCTTAACTTCCAATTCAATGGAATCATGATTCCATCTCCTGGTCAAAGCACTCCTTCTTTTGGAACTAAGACCTGTAGACTAGCAGAGGTCAAGATTTCAGGGAAAGGAAGCAAAATTTTTTCTAGTGGATCATTAGTGGTAACAATGAGTGGTAACACTTGCATTTCCACCCCTTGATTCCTGGGCCCAGGAATCCTAATTATGGGAAAAGGAGCACCCTACAGTGGATGCTGATTCAAAGCATACACAGCCTCCTGGAGAACATTGCCCCAGCCCTGCAAAGTATTGCCATCTAGTTGGTGCCATAATTGAACATTCAAAAGCTTGTTCTACCATTCTATCAATCCAGCTGCCTCTGGATGATGGGGAACATGGTAAGACCAGAGAGTTCTATGAACATTTTCCCATTCCCGCATTTCATTTGTTATGAAGTGGTTTCCTTGATCAGAAGCAAGGCTCTGGGCAATACCATGATGATGGATAAAGCACTCTGCAAGTCAATGGATGGTAGTGTTAGCAGGAGTATTACATGCAGGGATGGCGTACCAATATCTGGATATATGTCTATTCCAGTTAGAACGAATCGCTGCCCCTTCCATGACTGAAGTGGTCCAGTGTAGTCAGCCTGCCATCAGGTAGTAGGCTGATCACCTTGGGGAATGGTACCCTATCGGGGAATGAGTGTGGGTCTCTTCTGCTGCTGGCATATTGGGCACTCAGCATTGGCTTTACCAGGTTGGTCTGGGTGAGTGGAAGTTCATGTTGTGAGCCCATGCATAACCTCCATCCCTACCACCATGACCACTTTGTTCATGAGCCTGTTGGGCAACAACAGGAGTGGCTGAGGCCTGGTCTCCACAGTAAGGGTCATCTTATTCACTTGATTATTAAAACCTTATTCCACTGAACTCATACACTGGTGAGCATTCACATGGAACAGAAATATCTTCTTGTATTTTGCCCACTCAGAAAAGTCTATTCATATACCTCTTCCTCAGTCCCCTATGTCATCCATTTTCTAATCATGTTCCTTCCATGTCCCTGACCATTCAGCCAAGCCATTAGCAGCAGCCCATGAGATAAAGTATACATATGTACCTCTGGCCAGTTCTCATACCAAGGAAAATGAACAACCAGGTGCACTGCTCAAAGTTCTACCCACTGAGAGGATTTCCACTCATGATTGTCCCTCAGGGACATCTCAGAGAGGGGCTGCAGGGCTGTAGCTGTCCACTTCCCAGTGGTACCTGTATATCATGCAGAATCATCTGTAAATCAGGCCCACATTTTCTCTTGCTCAGTCAACTGATAGTAAGGGACTCCCCAAGAGGCCACGGATCTGGGCTGGGAAAGAGAAGGGAATGTGACAGGAATGGGGGCCATGGGCATGTGGGACCCTTCCTCACATAACTTACTTGTGCCTTCAGAACATGCTTGACCCCTAGCTCATTTATACCTTTTCCATTTTATGATGGAGTGCTGCTGCACATACCCAACTTTATGGCTTGGTGGGTCAGACAAAATCCTGCTAATCAAAGGCAACTCATTTCTCACGGTAACCTGGTGACCCATGGTTAAGCATTCAGTCTTTATTAAGGCCCAGTAGCAGACCAAAATCTATTTCTCAAAAGGAGAATAATAATCTGCAGAGAATGGCAAGGCTTTACTCAAAAATCCCAAGGGCCTGCATTACGTTTCTTCTACAGGGATCTGCCAAAGGCCCCAGACAGCTTCTTTCTTTGCCACTGACACTTCCAGTGTCATTGGATCTCCTGGATCATATGGCTCAAGTTGCAAATAGCACCCCTCTCACCTTGTTCCAGTCTCCACCTCAAACTAGAAGCTTTTATGGTCATTTGGTAAATGGGATGGGGTAATACACTCAAATGAGGAATATGTTGTTTCCAAAATCCAGAGGCCAACTTTGCATTGTGCTTATTTTTGCTTATAGGAGGGGTCAGATGCAACAGCTTATCCTTCTCCATAAAAATATGACTCAATGTGCTCCACACCACTGGACACCTAGAAATTTTGGTGAGGTAGAAGGCGCCTGTATTTTTGTTGGATTTATCTTCCATCCTCTGACAAACAAAATGCCTTACAAATAAGCCAAGAGTAGTTATTACTTCTTGCTTACTAGGTCCAATAAGCATGATATCAACAGTACAATGAACCAGTGTGTCATCTTGTGGGAAGGAGAAATGATCAAGATCCCTGTGGACAAGATTATGGCATAATGTTGGAGAGTTGATATACCCCTGAGGTAGAAGAATAGGAGAGTTGATGTATCCTTGAGGTAGGAGAGAAAATGTATATTGCTGGTCTTGCCAGTTGAAGTAAAACAGTTTCTGGTGGTCCTTACCAATGGCTATTGAGAAAAAAAGCATTTACACCATCAATAGCTGCATTCAGGTACCAGGGGATGTGTTGATTGCTCAAGAAGCACATCTAACTAAATTGCAGGGGAGGTTTTTGGGATCAGGTAATGGGAAGAAGCTTAAAGTATATCAAATAGAGAGTTGGGTATATGTTGGAGTGACTTGAACAGAAGACAAATGCACTTTAAAGAGGCTGGCAATGAGGACTTAAAGGAAAATGACAATAATGTGGTTAGAAACTGGGAATCCTGGTAAGTTAGTGGCAGAAAGTTTAGAAACTAATCACCTAATTACCTGAGTGATCAAGGTAAGGAAATTTATAAGCAGAATGATGATCATGCCACCTGATTTCTCAGCATCACTTATAGTAAAATGTGAGAAGAATAGCTAAATGAAAGATTATTAAATGAAAAGGATCCTGGGCTTTCTGCTTTGAAGGTTTCTAACCTGTACAGAAGCCAAAATTTTAAAATGTCATCAAAGCTAAAAACAAATCCATTGTGATTCTTAACATACAAACATTCTTGCCCAAAATTCTTGGAGGCTCCATTTCAGCAGAGCTGGTGAAAAAAACCAAAAAAACAAATCCAAGTTTACCAGGTAAACATAATCTGTAGGTAATGCTCAGAGTGGGTGCATAAAATTCATTTATAAAATCTCAGAAAGATCTAAGTCATTGCCTCAGAAAACTCTTATGCAAGCTTCAGTTAGACATTGCTACCAATCATAACTTACCAAACCTCAACCAAATCCATTCCAGACAATCCTAAAGGACATCTGTGGCAACATGTAAGATTCTATAAATATTCCATACATTAGAGTAACTTTCCAGAAATCTCCAACCTCCAGATGGGTTCCTGGACAGATAAATCCTGAAACTTAGAGGGCTCAGCCTCTCAAGAACATCAGCTAGTTCCATCTCTCCACTGTGTATTATTGACAGTCCCTTCCAACGTGAAAAATTTAGAATGGCCATAGACCAAATACCTCTAAAGAGTGGGACAGAAAGCTCAAAGGTGATGGTGAATTATACAGAGATGGTAGGGTTCAACAAATGAATATGATTGCTGAATCATTAAATTGATATTTCTTTTAGTCTCCAGTCTTTTAGAGCAGCTAGAAATAAAAGCCTAAAATTGTGGAATTTAACCTATCTCAAACTCTGAAATCTGTTCTACGACTAATTCTTGTGTTGTGCTTTGACATTTATTGCTTTTTTGTATATATGTTATCAGTCACACTTTCTCCCCCCTTTTGGTCAGTATGGTATTGTTGAGTCAATGGTACTAGGGTCAGACTCATCCTTGGGAATCATCTCCCATGCTGCCAGGGAGAATTTCACCTCTGGACATCATGTCCACGTAGGAGGGAGGGCAATGATTTCACTTACAGAGTTCACATCTGAACAACCAAAGTGGTCCTTTAGAAATAACTCTTAGCTATACCTACAGGTAGGCTAAACTTCTCCACTACCTACATAAGCCTCACAAGAGTAAGCCTCATGATCAAGGCCTTCACCTATTGATTTGCATGTCCCTAAAGTTTGACACAGTATCAGGGGATTCCCTGATGGTAAAGTTTGTTAGTTCCATATTTTTTCTCCCATCCCTCAAGGGACTTTGCCAATACTTTCAGATTTTCTGCCCAATATGTTCTAGGATATATCTGGGCATTAAATTAAGCTATACAGGACTAAAGGCCCTCATTCTTATTCTGGGATCCCTGTGTTTCAATAATTCAAATGAGCTATCCAGACAGGTTGAGTTAGATAATATACTACAGAAAATTTAGGTTCAGGACAAAATAAACCTTTCTTCCTTTGGTCTCAAAGAGTAGGTGAGGTTATGAAGTATAGATACTGTCTTCCTTACCCTTGTATTCTGAGTTACCTTAGTCCTGACCTGATTGGCTTCATTCTTTTCTCTAAATACCATATATAAAGCAGCCTCTCAAAATCCAGAAATAGTAATTACCACTCCAGACCAACTGTGTCTGTTATAAGAGGTTACAATCTAGGCCCCTGTTTCCTTATAAGTGTTTTCTAAAGGACACCATATGATAATTGTTCTTTTGTTTCTAACTTATATGGCCACCCCAAATGTCCCACAAGTTCTTTCACATCATTGTGAATTCACAACATTCACATCATTGCATGCCTCATGGCTTTGTTCTTTCTGTAGCAGCAAAATATTCAATCAAAAGTGTACACCATCATTCGCCAATCTACTTCTCAGTCAGTGCATCCTTCAGCCACCTGCATTCATTAGGCATCATGTATAAAGCCCAAAGTCCACAATCCATCAACACTTTCAATTTTAGATAATTTCATTTTTCCCAAGAGAAAGATAACCAATAAACGCACCCTCACCAAATAGGAAATCTAAACTTCCCTTAACCCTTATCCCTTCCCCCATTATTTACCTCTGCTGTGTCTGTGGTACTGCTGATATTTTCCTCTTAAACATAGCCCATTGCAAGCAATAGCAGTTTTCCTCCCGTACCCTGGCCTTAAACACTCTTTGTACCTGAATCATACATTTGAAGTAGTTCTTTCAAGAACTTATTTATATTTCTAGTGTAAATCAGTGGGACATATAGGTCTATACAACCCCTTTCAATCATGTTCCCCTTCAATATGGTAATATTACTTATACATTTACTAGAGAACTGCCTTCACTTCTACCTGTTTCCTTACATTGGACTTTAACCTCATTAGCTAACTGTTCACTCATCTCTAGCTTCTGTGTATCTCTACATCCCCTATATTCTGTATTATAGGCCTCTGACTTTATCTTTACCATGGTCATAAAAGTGGAGGCATACAGTATCTATCATTTTGTGTCAGGCTTATTTCATTCAGCATTATGTCCTCAAGGCTCATCCATCTTATCATGTGCTTCAGGACATCACTTCCTCTTACTGCTGCATAATATTCCATTGTATGTATATACCACATTTTTTAAATTCACTTGTCTGCTGATGAGCATTTGGATTGTTTCTATCTTTTGGAGATTGTGAATAATGCTGCTGTGAACATCAGTGTGCAAATATCTGTTTGTATCATTGCTTTTAGGTCTTCTGGGTATATACCAAGTAGTGCTATTACAGGGTCATAGATCAACTCAATATTACTTTCCTAAAGAACTGTCAAACTGTCTTCATAGTGGCTGTACCATTTTACATTCCCACCAGCAGTGCATAAGTGTCCTAATTTCACCACATCCTCTCCATCATTTATGATTTCCTATTTGTTTAATAGCATCCTTTCTTATAGGTGTGAGGTGATAACTCATTGTAGTCTTGATCTGCATTTCCCTTTTAGTGAATGAAAATGAGCATCTCTTCATGTGCTTTTGAGTCATCTGTATTTGTTCTTCAGAAAACTGTCTATTCATACCTTTAGTCTGTTTTATAATTGGGTTGTTTGTTCTTTTGTTGTTGAGTTGTATGATTTCTTTATGTATATAAGGATATCAAACTTTTTGTCTGATGTGTGATTTCCAAGTATTTTCTCCCATTGCATTGGTTGCCTCTTCGCCTTTTCGACAAGTCTTTTGAGGTGCAGAAGCATTTGATTTTGAGGAGTTCCCAATTACTATTTTTTCTTTGTTGCTTCTGCTTTAAGTATAAAATTTAGGAAGCTACCTCCTATTATTAGGTCTTGAAGATGTTTTCCTACATTTTCTTCTAGAAACTTTATGGTGCTAATTCTTATATTTAGATGTTTGATCCACTTTGAGTTTGCTTTTGTATAGGGTGTAAGGGAAGGTTCCTCTTGCATTCTTTTGGCTATTGATATTCTGTTCTTCCATGCCTGTGTATTGAAAAGACTATTTTGTTCCAGTTCAGTGGATTTGGGGGCCTTGCCAAAAATCAGTTGGCCATAGATTTGGTGTACTCTTGATTCAATTCCATTGGTCAATACTTGTATCTTTGTGCCAGTACCATGCTGTTTTGACCACTGTGGCTTTATAATAAGTTTTAAAGCCAGGAAGTGTTAATCCTCCCACTTTGCTCTTCTTTTAGGATGCTTTTAGCTATTTGAGGTCTCTTTCCCTTCCAGATGAATTTGGTAACTAGCTTTTCCAACTCTTCAAATTAGGTTGTTGGAATTTTGATGGGTAATGCATTGAATCTTTAGATCAATTTGCGTAGAATTGACATCTTAATTATATTTAACCTTCCTATCCATGAGCATGGAATGTCTTTCCACCTATTTGGATCTTCTTTGATTTGTTTTAGCAGTCTTATGTAGTTTTCTGTGTACAAGTCCTTTATGTCCCTAGTTAAGTTCATTCCTAAGTACTTGAATCTTTTAGTTGCTATTTTGGGTGGATTTTTTTCCTTAATTGACTCCTCAGCTGGTAATTGCTTGTGTTTAGAAACATTACTGATTTTTGCACATTAACTTTAGGTCCTGCTACCTTGCTGGATTTGTTTATTAGTTCAAGTAATTTTGTTGTAGATTTATCATGATTTTCCAAGTGTAGTTTCAAGTCATCTGCAAGTAATCAAAGTTTGCTTCCTCCTTTCCAATTCAGATAGCTTTTATTTCTTTGTCCTGTCTGTTCACTCTACCTAGAAATTCTAGTACAATATTGAATAATAGTGGTGTCAGAGAGTATCCTTGCCTCATTCCTGATCTTAGGGAGAAAGCTTTCAGTTTCTCTCCACTGAGTGTGATGCTGGCTACTGGTTTTTCATATATGCCCTTTCAATTAAGGTTATCTTTGATTCCTATCTTTTGAAGTATTTTCATCAGAAAAGAATGTTGAATTTTGTCGAATGCTTTTTCATCATCAATCAAGATGATCATGTGATTCTTTTCCTTTCAATTTGTTAATGTATTATATTACATTAATTGATTTTCTTGTGTTGATCCATGCTTGCATTCCTAGTATAAAACCTGCTTGATCATGGTTTATAATTCTTTTAATGTGTTGTTGGATTCAATTTGCTAGTATTTTTTT
>PVIY010029324.1:0-16170 GCA_004026745.1 Myrmecophaga tridactyla
CCGCCCTGGTTTCCAAAAAGAGCACAGAAAGCTCCCTGCTTGGCTGCACACAATTTTTTTTTTTTTAACTAAATTTCAGCCAAAGCTGTCATTAAGTCCTGATCCTGAGGGTGACAGTTCATTCTGCACACTGCATGGTCTCTAAGTAGCTTGACTGAGATTTAATGCCAATAAAGGTTTCACGCACTGGGTTTGCCTTCCTGGAACTTACAATTCCCGTAGGGTTCCTTGATCAGATAAATCCTGAAACTCAGAGGGACCAGCCTCTCCAAGATTATCAATTAATTTCAGCCCCCTTCACAGAACAGCAGTTCTAAAACAAATGCTCCATAATACATCACGTGCCCAGAGACACATTTATTTACAGGGTGTGTCCCTGTGACCTCGAGATAATTATCTCACCTTGCTCAGCCTCTCTCACCTGGCCAAGCAGCGGCATCATTGCCATCACCACTAAATCCTCGTGACAACGTGATGGGACAACTCTAAGTCCCAGCACAGGGCCCTGTGCACCCCTGGCTACTCGGCAACCGCCTTCTCCGAGGCCAAGGGGCCGTTACTGCATCTGAGTTCTCCAAGCCTTTCGCTGCTTGTGGTCACATACTCTCGCAGCACGTTCACCCGAACCCCGTTTTCTGTGTACAAACACCACCGCTTCACTCTTCTTTTCCTTTCTGTTTTGGTAATGAGGCCGTGCTTTGCGATGGCAGATCATCTGGTTAGTTTGATTTTCTTTGTTTTCCTTTTAAAAATGAATTGACTGATTTTTTTTTTCTCACTTTGCTCCTCCGAGTTTGAAAATGGCACAGATGAAAGCTTTGTCTGCCACGAGAATCCTACAGCTGCGCTTTGCCATCTGTGTCCCTGACCCGGGAGCCTTATTTCTGCTCCAGAGGAGTGTCTTTCCCCCAGTGACCCCTCTGGGGTCTGCCTCATGTCACAGGACCCTCCGGAGCTGCTCCACCAACATCCACCCTGGCGTTTTGTTTTCTTTTGTTTTACTTGCAAAGCCTTTAATGGCCATGCTTGCATTTTTTTTAACATGCATGATTTCACACCTGTAGTTAATTTGCAATTATGTCAACACTTGCAAAATCCTCAGCTCAGGGCTTATTGATCAAAACTAATAGAATCGAGGAAGAGGTACAGCTCAGCTAATTGTCTTTATATCCCTTTGTGATCAGCAAGCTGCGTATGCGACTTCTCTAAAGGGCTAACGGAGATGGATAAATAAGTTGTTGAGTCTATTTCTATAGCTTTCGTTTTTACTGGCTGCTTAACCCTAGAGGCTCTACTGTCACAGCTTAGCTGGCACAGGAGCTTTCCACCCAGGACAGGCCCTCAGTGGATGTTTTAAATGCACAAATCTTTCTCCTTTCAATTGTGTCCTTCAAGTGAGTACATTTTCAAAAAGAAATATGAGCACATTTTTTTTTCTGATTAAAGAGTCATGCACAATCATACACTGACATTTTTTTAAATGCAAAGACGAAGAGTTAAGTCTCCCATCTGCAACTTCTGCACCCCCGAGACCTCAGTGCTTCCGTTTGGGGGGTCACTTTTCCTAATTCCCCCCACCCCCATCCTCCTCCTGGCCCCCTCTGCAGCGACACATACGGCAGCACAAAGAGCAGCAGAGTTGCAGCCACAGACCCCAGGGTCACAAGACCTGGAGCAAATCACTTAACCTTCCTTGGCCCCTTTCTTATCTTTTGCCCGAGAGGATTATAGAGGATAAGGCACAGCCAGAGAAGTTTATAGCACCTGGTTCCTGGTAAGTGTCCACTAAGTAACCATTTGAACAGATGCATTAGTTTTTTGTTTGTTTATTTGTTTGTTTTGTTGCTGCTGATGTATAATATAACACATATACAAAGCAAAGAAATTAAAAAGCAATAGGTTTCAAAGCACTCTTCAACAAGTAGTTAAAAGACAGATCCCAGAGTTTGTCATGGGCTAACCTACCATCCTCTCAGATGTTCCCTTCTAACTGTTCCAGAATATTGGAGGCTCGAAGGAATAAATATTTGTTATCATCACAATCGACTTTTTTCTTTTTTTGTGAAGAATAACATATATACGAAAAAGCAATAAATTTCAAAGCACAGCACCACAGTTAGTTGTAGAACAGATTTCAGAGTTTGGTGTGGGTTACAGTCCACAATTTTAGGTTTTTACTTCTGGTTGCTCTAAGGTCCTGGAGACTAAAAGAAATATCACTATAATGATTCAGCACTCATACTCATTTGTTAAACCTTGCCTTCTCTGTATAACTCCACCATCACCTTTGATTTTCTCCCACTCTTTAGGGGTATTTGAGCTATGCCCATTCTAACTTTTTCATGTTGGAAGGGGCTGTCAATAATCTGGGATAGGGAGATAGGCATTTGTTTTTGCACTTAAACATTGATAACCAATAGCTGATCAATTAAAATTATTGTATATTCCCACATGATTTATGATTAATACTTTATAAATTTAAAAAATGCATAATTACATCTTAAAATACAGGCTGTAGCGGTGATGTCACTGTCAGTCCACACGTATGCCTAATAATGTAGCTTTATACTGTATCAAATGCATTTCCCATCATTACAAATCGTCTTCCAGCGGCCGCGTGATACCTGCTCCGCGGTTTCTCCTCTCATTGCCGTGAAGTCAGGACCGGGGGATTCACTGAGAATTCCCAGATCGAGCCCCTGAAAAGGCCATTTCCCACTCCCTGACCCCCCCCCCCTTCTGCTTCATTAAATCACCGTTAAAGTGGCTTCCTGTGCATTTGGGCTTTTGATTTATAATCACCAGCTAAAAGGAGCGAATGGCCTCTGGAGAAAATCGCATAAGAGTGTTCCAAGGCCAAACGCTTGGGCAGAACTCTTGTCCTCTCCGGGCAGTGCGGGTGCAACCAAAAAACAAGAGGCTCTTGCCCCCCATGGGACATACCGAGACCACGCCTGGGCGCTTTCCCTTCTCCTGCAACCAACGTGTTTGTAGGAGGTGGGACAGATGTCTCCCTTCACCCTACAGATAGGACAATGAGGTCCAGAAAGGGGGGAGCCCTTGGACCAGAGTCCCATGGACGGCGACGAGACAGGTTCCACCAGCTCTGGCTGACCCCCTGACAGATGCCCTCCCCAGCTCCATGCTGGCCCCCAGGAGAGATAGATAAGCGTCCTTCTGAGAAAGCAGCTTTGAGGCAGGAGCTCAGAGCAGCAATGCACGGAGGTAGAGAAAAGGGGACACACCTCCCCCTCCCACCTCCATTCCTGAGTAGGGACCCCGTCCCCGAGGCTGGAGATCCCACCATATATTACAACGCCTTACTAATATAGACTAACTATAATACACAAACTTGGAGAATTGAAATCGAGAGCATGGGTTATCAAGTTAAGGCCTATTGTAAAGGGTCCTAGATTGTAAGCTCTTACAGCTGTCACATCTAGTCAGCATTGTAACTGTTACTTCTAATTTCTGAGAAGCTGAGCTATTTGTATATAAACTGGTTGTTCCCTGGAACTTCAGGTATTTGTGTGACAGCTGAGACTCAGAGTTCGAGCTCCGAAGTAGGGAAGTCAGCATTACCCCATATGGCAACCGTTTAAAAAGTTGAAAAAGTTGATTAGACTTCAGCTAGAGATATGAATTAAGCTGAACTGGATAGGACAAAGGTAAAATCAGAACACAGGGTAAAGGATGATATGGTCTATATTTTAAAACTTCTACATCTGTGTAAGACCAAAGGAAGAGATGCTTATTTGGTGTAAATTGTATATTTTTGGTAGTTCATTATCTAATTTAACTTGCATGGTCAGTTTATTCAAACACCACAATTACATGGAATCTTGAATAGGAAGTGAGAGCATCTTGGTTTGTACAGGTTTGTGTGATGCCCTAATACATCCCAGAGTAACTTGGGCAGAGAATAAAAAGTATTTGCAAAGTTCCCTTGGGAGACTGGGGAGAAAGGAGGAAATATTCAACTTCCCCATTTGGAGAATTCCTGAAATCCTCACAAGCAGTGGGGGCAACCAATTCAATAGGCTGAGCCCTTGATCTTGGGGTTCACCCCTTTGGAACTTATTCCTGCAAAGGTGAAATGAAGCCTACTGATAATTATGCCTAAGAGTCATCCTCAGAGAACCTCTTTTGTTGCTCAGATGTGGTCTCTCTCTCTAAGCCGACTAGGCAGGTGAACTCACTGCCCTCCCCCCCCTACATAGGACATGACTCCCAAGGGTGTAAACCTCCCTGGCAACATGGGACAGATATCCTGGGATGAGCCAGGACCCGGCACATGTGATTGAGAAAGACTTTTTGACCAAAAGGGGGAAGAAAAATGAGACAAAATAAAGTTTCAGGGGCTGAGACAATTCAAACAGAGCGGAGAGGTTACTCTGGAGGTTATTCTTATGCATTATATAGCTATCCCTTTTTAGTTTTTAGTATATTAGAATAGCTGGAAGGAAATACCTGAAACTGTTGAACTGTGTTCCAGTAGCCTTGAGCTTGAAGACAATTCTGCACCTATATATTTTTTACAGTGTGACTGTGGGATTATGAAAACCTTGGGACTGATGCTCTCTTTATCCAGGGTATGGACAAATGAGTGAAAAAATAAGAAAAAAATGAGTAAAGAAATAATAACGGGGATAAGGGGTATAAATAATTTGGATAGATTGCAATACTAGCGGTCAGTGAGAGGGAGGGGTAAGGGGTATGGGATGTATGGGGTTTTTTTCCCTGTTTCATTTCTTTTTCCCGAGTGATGCAATTGTTCTAAAAATGATCGTGGCGATGAAAACGTGACTATGTGATGATATCGTGAGCCATCGATTGAATACTTTGAATAGGGTGTATGGTGCTGTGAAGACATCTCAGTAACGATACTTTTTTTAAAAAACTTATTTGCCCATTGCAGCATGCTAAATATATCCTCAGAATCCACTCTCGTCACCAAATATGGGTTTCTTTATATTACTGAAAAATAAAGTTATGTTAAATTTAATGTAAGAAAAAAAAAACGTGTCCCTAGGGAATTCTCTTGACTTTTAGAACCAGGACCCCAAATTGCAGGAGAGTGGAAACCCTATGTCAGGGCAGAGCCTGGGTTTGCTGAGTCCAAAGGATTGGGAATTCCAGGGTGCACAGGAGACCTGCTAAGCCTTGCACGGGGACAAGCTCTTGGGGGCCAGACACACCCATCCCAACTTCGGAGGAGAAAAGTGAGCCCTGGAGAGGCGAGCTCACGTGGCCGGCAAGTGACAGGGCTGGGGAGGTGACGCTGGTCACGACTCCATTGTCTGCAAGTTCCAGTGGGTGCAGAGCCTACATCAGCGCCCTTAAGACGCCAAAGGTGCTTTTCTTCATTGGGCCGATGCTGTGACACTCCTGTGGGTGCAGACAGAGAGCCACGGACCATCCAGTGAATCTCAGCCTGGCGAGACTCATTTGTCAGCAGGATGGGTTTACGGTTGTGACCTTAGGCCGGCCTGGCCCCTAACAGCTTATAAAGTGCTTTGCCAGCACTGGAGCCCCAGGTAGTCAAGGTAACAGATGGGTTTGCAAACCCAGATCAAAGCTAGGGCTGAGCTTTAGAGCACACGGGGCTGCCCGGGGTAGGGGGTGGGAGTGAGGGGCGCTGGTATTAGCCAGGTTTCAGGCCCCAAAATACCCAGATGGCAGAAGCCACCCAAGAATCCTGACTTAACAGATGTGGGGTGCAACCTGGACACAGAGATGTTTTCGTAAAGCCCCCTCCCCCTCCACCGCCCCCCCACATACACACACAAATTGTGGGCTGCTGGGCCCTAAAGGAAAACCCATTTCTCTTGCTATGAAATCCACAGCATGGCCCTTTTCTGGATCATGTGTCCTGTCTTAACTGGAAAACTCCCGAAACCCTCCTGTCCAATCGGCCCTGTTCTCCCTGCTTCAAGTCTTCCCTTGTTCACAACTCCTTCTGTGCCTTGACAGGTCGCAGCAGTTTCTGGGAAAAGGCTCCCTTAAGTGGAGGCTCAGCCAACCTGCCACCCTCCCCCTCTCGCAACTCAACCGCAGCCCACCTCCTCGGTGAGACCAGTGCAGAAAGAAAGCTCCCCAGCCTCCCTGACACCCCCACCCCCCCACACACACACTCGAGCACGCGTACCCAAAGCTGGTCACGACATTTCCCATCACAGCTGGTCACCGATAGAACGGTAAGTATTTTAGGAAATGCGACCTCCGGCCTTTCCCCAGGGCTCAAGGCTGAACAAACCTCCCATCATCAAACCAGGGGTAAGATCGGTCGAGGTGGTGCGCTGTCCCCAGCACGTCCACATGACAAATTCTCTCTTGAATCCTCCAACCAAGTCTATTGCTTAGCAGTTGCTCCTACCTCCAGTTTGTAGATGCAAAGCAGAGGTCCAGAGAAATGACAGAACTCAGGCCGTGGAGGGGCAGGGCCAGCATGGAAGCCCCGGGCAGACAGCACGGGAGCTCCAGCTCTTCCCCACAGCCAGCCACGCTGCACCACCTCCCACAAAGTTTCCCTGAAGCTGCCATGTGGCTGTCCTCTCGCTAGGAGCCAGCAGAGGAAAGCACACCAAATCAGAGCCAGAGGGTCAGTAAAAGCCACCGTGTCCAGAGCCCACAGGGACCTCAAAGCTGACGTGGCCTGTGCTTTATCCCCTAAGCCATGACACCTTGGGGAGTAGCAGGGGGCAGTCAATAACTATAATGGGACACTGGCATAAATAGGGACTGTCTCGGGCAAGCAGCACATACGGTCACCCAAAGTGGAGTTGACTTCATGAGATTATATCCTTGGCCCAAGCGGTGGTCTGAAGTTGGCCTTCTGGCTAAACTCTCAGAACCTCAATCTCTTCATCTTTAAAGCAAGGCTATGACAAGGGCCCACTAAAATAACATAAGTGATCACAGTTGTTAATCTATAAAACATTGCGTGCAAATGAGCTTTGGTGGTTTAGGGGATTTTTACAAATTACAATGCAACATGAAGACTCATTCATTTATCCAGGGTCTAACTTCACCTCGGCGTCTCTTTAGGTCTCGTCTCGTCACTTCGCAGACCTCCATTCTCGTAGGGATGCAATGAAGGTCAGCAAACATATTCAAGTTGCTTTGCCGGTATAACAACTTCTGTTTGGTCGGCACAGAGGTTTGAAGTTTTTGAAGTTGAATGCCACAGCCCTGCCATGCCATGTTCGGCTATACCTGGCCTCGTTCACAAGATATACCTGGCTTCATTCCCATCTGCCTGGCCCCTGTCAGCATCTGAGTTTGTAACCTTTGGCAAAAACACTTCCAAATGACCCAATAGAAGGGTCTAATCCTGACATTCGAGAAGTCTTCCTAGCCTGGGACTCTAGCAACTGATGATAAATAGGTAGATAAGATGTAGCTAATATTCGACATTAACACACTGGATGGATAATGTTCAACATTAATCTAAACACAAGACGATCTCCACACGTACGATACCAAAGGTTTAATTTCACAGTCACCCAGGAACCATGCAGTCATGAAATCAAAGGGTCCTCACACCTCAAGTGGGTATTTTGGCTTGCCACATGTCAAACCATTGCTGACCTCTTCAGATTAACCTTGAACCTGACAACCAGGGAGAGAGAGAGTGGGGGAGAGGAAAGAGCCTCTACTGTCTATGCCAGCCTCGGGTTCACCTTCCATACACCTGGCCAAGTCATGTGTACCTGGCTGGACCGAGACGCCTTCCTGAGCTCCTCTGGGTTTGGAGCCCTTATCATTCACTGCAGCTACCAACGACCCATAGTAGGAAGAGTCAAAAGTGGGCTCACACTCTATACAGAGCGAACACTTGTCAGCAAACCCACCCGGGGGTCTTCCTTGCATGAAGGCTCTTGAAGAAGCAGCACGGTGTCCATTGAAGCACCCTGAACTTGTAGTTTCAGTGATCTGGATTTGAGTTCTGCTGTGCCTCTTCATGGCAAGGCAACCTTGAATGAGACACTTTCCATGCGTGCAACTGCTGAAAGGGGGCAGTAATGACCTCTGCCCTGCCCACCTCACAGGTCATTGTCCCAGTCCACTGAAGCCCTTTGTGGTGGATTGGAGCTTTATGTTCTCCAGAAAAAACATGTTCTTAAATCTAATCCATTCCTGCGGGTGTGAACTCATTGTAAGTAGGACCTTTTGATGAGGTGACTTCAGGTAAGGGTTGGCCCACCTCAATCAGGATGGGACATAATCCTATTACTGGAGTCCTTTATAAGAGAATGAAATTCAGACAAGGAGAGAAAAAGCCACAGGAAGCAAGAGGCTGAAATGGAAGGCAGGAGAGAAAGGAGAGGACACCATGGGCCTTGCCACATGAGAAGCAAAGGACCAAGGATCACCAGCAGTCGGCCCCAGAATGCCAAATCTTTGGGGAGAAAGCATCACCTTGATGATGCCTTGATTTGGAGCTTTTTCCTAACATCAAAACTGTGAGCAAATAAATTCCCATTGTTTAACCCTACCCATTTCATGGTATTTGCATGAGCAGCCAAGGAAACGAAAATACTCTGCCTTGAGAACTTGCAATTAACTGTCACGCTCCTCGACTAGGACCAAACTTTTCACTTTTACTGCTCCCTCTGCCACTGAAGATAATTCAAGTGACGATCAAGTTGGACCTTTTATTTTCTAACAAGGACTCGCCATAGTTATCATTTACACAGGTTGGTTCCAACAGAGTGATTCCTATTTTGGGTACTTGATAGATATTTTTCATAACAGCTAAGACAAGATGAATAAATGCATCAATAGCTGAATGCTATTGACCTATGAAGGAAGGATCCTAATGCTTCTGCCACAAAGCCAGTTCTTCACTGTTCATGACACATGATTAAGGATGGATCCAGGTTTTATTGGACCTGAAGCTCACACAATTTGGGAGTGCTCTTAAAAAAAAAATACAACCTCCTAAATATAAAATTAGCTGAAGGGCTTGGAAGGACTCATGCAAGTGAGTGGCCCTGAGGTTTCAATTCTCTTGCTTTCTTTAAATCTGCCCATGGCATGTCAATGAGGCCAAGGGGCACCAACAATAGCCAAGGTTAGGCCACTTTGTCCCAGGACCTCTCTGCCTATTGTCTCTTTAATTCCTTACCGACAACCCTACATCACTAACATATTGTCTAAGACGAGGAATCCAGGGCTCAGAGAGGTCAAGGGATTTGTCCAGCCAAGTTGTCTTAGATGGACCAGGCCCAGCTGACTCCAAATCCCATGCTCTCTCTGCCACACACATCTCTTAAACAAATGTTAGAAGACGTGGGTAATTGGTAATGATAGATGGAACACAGATCTGGGGCGGGTTTCAGGTTCACCCTACCGGACTCCCACCAGAAATTCTGAACATCACAAACATTCAGCCAGGACCCCACACAGAAAAAGTCCCGGGTCATAACTGTAGTAGAGAAATGGAAAATGAGAAAATGGAAAACAAAGAAAAAAAAAACCCTCCATCATTCCCAGAAAAGACTTGATATTGGCCTCACCATGCTGCAGCTCGTTCCCACCAAGGCAGCATCCGGCACGGGCCTCTTTGTGCAACCAGCGAGAAACACAACTTGCGCTGATTTGAATTTTTTACCCCTCATTGGCTTGGTTCTTTAATGATGACAGGCAGCTCAGTTTCACAACATCCCCGAAACGTGCCGGAGTGGGCTAAATGAGACTCTCGGGGCTCAAAGTCTATCATGATCTCTTGCTTGTGACCACAGAGGGTTTTTTTTTAAAACACCAGATCAAGGGTTAGAAGAATTAGTCAGGACGGAGAGGTTCAGGCTTATTATTGTATGGGACCACAATATCAGTGTGAGGCCCCACAGCTCAGCCACCGACCTCACGTGAAGCAGAGAAAACTCCCAGGTACTTTACCAGACACAGATAACTCCACCCTGTTTGGGACATAGTCATTTGGCCCATCGGTTTCTCAACCCATGGTAATAGTGTTTCAGGCTTTTGAAACTGAAAGTTGCATCCAAACATCTCGCTGAAACACCATGACTCATGATCACACACTCACACACAAACACACACACACACACACACACACACACACACACACACACACTGGGGGGGGGCTCAGCCCCTTTCATTCACACCTGGGGTGAAACTGAGTTGGGCAGTGCCATTTGTTTCCCTTCCTGTGACGCTCTTTGCTTCCATCAACCAACAGAGCTGCTGGGAGGGATGGATGTTACACCAAGTGGGGTGGCCAAGCCCACTGTCTGTTGGGCCCCCAGAAGAACCATGTCCCTGACCCAGATGGGTAGAAAATGGGCTCTAAATATCAAGTTGTATCAGGCCTACAGGCCACCATTTATTCCAGGTCCATCCATTGAGCAAAGTTCTATGGACGTCTCTTCCCAGCCAAGTCTTTTTTAGGAGTTGTGCATGGAAAGAAAGGCCCAGTTCCTCCTCTCAGGGAGCTCACAGCCCAGGAAAGACTGAGAAGCCAACAGACACTCAATACCCTGAGATGGGATGTGCACTGGATGTTACGGGGGGGCAGGGGCCATCTAGGAAGGCTTCTCGGAGGAGGTGACAAATCAGGACCAGAAGGATGAAAACAGTCAAGGTGATGTTAGCTGACACTGGCTTGGTACCCGCTGTCTGCCGGTACTTTCTAGCTCTTCCCATCCACTGATCATGTCATCTTCCCAGTCATCCTTTGAAGTAGGTACTTTATAAAAGAAATGAACCCCAACCTAAACCATTCCTGTGAATCCTGAAGAACACCGAGGACATTATATAAGATTCTGCAAAAGTTCTATGCACTAAGGTAACTTTCCAGAAACCTACATTCTCCAGATGGGTCCCTGGACCAGATAAGTCCTGAAATGCAGAGGGCCCAGCCTCTCCAGTACATCAGCTAGTTCCATCCCCTTATCCCATATTATCAACAGCCCCTTCCAACATGAAAAAGTTAGAATGGGCCTAACCCAAATACCCCTTAAGAGTGGGAGAAAGAGCAAAGGTGATGGTGGAGTTATACAGAGAATGTCAGGTTGAGCAAACGAGTATGAGGGCTGAGTTATTATATTGACATTTCTTTTAGTCTTCAGTATCTTAGAGCAGCTAGAAGTAAAAACCTAAAATTGTGGCATTGTAACCCAAACCAAACTCTGAAACCTGCTCTATGACTAATTGTTGCGACGTGCTTTGAAATGCATTGCTTTTTTCGTATATATGTTATTTTTCACAAAAAAGAAAAATCCATTGTGATGATAAATACACACACACACACACATATAAAGGATTATATATAAAGGATTGAATGAGAATAAACTGTTAGTCATTCTGGAAAAAATAAATAAATACAAATAATAAGCAGCTGAAAGTCACACAGCTGCTGTGAAGGCCACGTGAGGACGGGTTAACCTGCCAACAGAGCGCAAGAATCAAGTGTGTCATGAAGTCATGGGGATCAAAAAAGGTGGCATTTATTGAGACCCACCAGCCTCTCGTGAGCACGCAGCATAGGGCCAAGGTCCCAACCTGTGGGTATCCAGCCCACAGAACTGTCTTGCTGGCCCCCATGATGTTTTGTAAGCAATGTAAACCAGCATCTGAAAACTGGGAGATTTCATATAAAAATCCAGATTTCCAAGGGTGCATTGAAAAACTGAGAATGTGGCAACAGAGACTCCAGATGCGTCTATGGCAACACTAAAAACGGGGGTGGCTCTCTGTAGAGGGCTGTGGGCCTTTCCCTTGAGTTGTCCACAGTCCCCACCATTCCCTGACGCCTCCCCGATCTAGCTTTGCAGTTCACTTATAACACCTGCCTGGGGGCATGTACGACAGGGAGAAGACAAGGCTACAGTGCTGAGAAACTTGGACTAAAGTGTTTTAAGTAGGGGAAAGACAATGGTGACGCAACCAGATTTCCATTTTAAGGACGTCACACCAGCAGCTCTCTGGAAGAGTGTTTGGGGGGAGCATAAGATTGGAGACGGGTCAACAGTTAGGAAACACTGTCCCCACAGAATCTGAATTTGAGGGGGCATAAGCAAGACGTCCTGCCCCTTGGCAGGACTTGTGCAGAGGTTGGTTTTGCAGGGAGCCTTTTCTCAATTTTCTTCCTGGAGCCTCACATTCTAAGCTACACTTGACAAGCAGTACATTTTCATTTGGAAGCCTGAGTTTTGCAAAGAGCCTGCCCAAATAACTTACAGACAGCTAAAACAGAAAGAAAAAAAAAAAGAGGAAGGTGTACTTGGGAGATAACATGAAGGCATTTCAGCTTTTAATACGGTGATCCTACTCCCAGCTGGTTAAACCAAGCCAACTGCAGGAGCTCCCAGTATGGTGGCCAAGTCAACAGGCCTCCCAGCCCCAAAGGTTGTTTGAAGCCTGGACCTCCCCCGCCTGCCACGTTTTCACATGAGCCAGAGCATCACCATGGAATGCTGTTAAAGAGGCTCCCGGTAAGCAGAGGAGAAACCCAAGGTCATTCTCCCCAATTGGAAACTCCCCTCCAGTTGAAGAGATGGGGTCAAACTGGGAGTGCGGAATTACCAGCAAGAAAGATACATTTCTGTGGCTGTTGTCCATATGCCGTTAGCGTGCCAAATTCCGTGGCACAGTTAGCGGACAGGGCAGGCAAAGACACGCTGGCAGTGTGGACAGATCAAAAGTAGAAAAGGAAATCAAGAACCAGGGGATCGATGAGAACACGTCACTCAACAGTGGATCGGGGGCTTTTGGGGGTCACACAGGACGATTTTGCTCACGGTGAGCTGATCGAGCATAGCACACATTGTGTAACTTCTGTCCGTTTCCCAGCCTTTAAAATAAGGATAATAATTGTCCTTGGGGTGGGAAGATCGGAGAAGTTCATGTCTGTGAGGGCGCTTTGAAACTGTAAAGCTAGAGGCGCCATCATTCGTTGTGTGTCATCGCTGGTCTGTTTTGGAATTCAACCCAAAGAGAGAAGTTGGCCGCTAGTTTCACATCCTCCATCTTTCCTTTTTCTCCATTCGCAAAGTTCCCCAGCTCTGACTCTCTCCCGAGACATCTTCCTTGGGCTATAAAACTCATTCTAAAGAGCTATGCAAGAAGAGACCCTCATGTCCTCCTTTTAAAGAGGCACCCCAAGGAAGGAGCCAATTTAGGCGGCCCTTTCTTGAGTGCCCAGATTCCACCCAGTGAGCACCTACATTAAGTCAAACTAAAGACCTGGAGGAAAGCTAAAAAAATTCAGCCAAACACGCAGATGTGTCCGGCGATTCAGACCCCATGGCTCAGGGTAGGACAGAGTTAACAAATGAGTTTCAATTCACACACCAGATCTGGGGTGGGGGTGGGGTGGGAGGGCTGGAAACACTGACCTGTCGAAAATGAACTTAAGCTGCATCTGAGCCTGGTAGAAACGAATGTGGTGCTCGATTGGTGCTGTCTGCTAGGGGTGCGGGAAGGGAGTGGTCACACGTGTGCCATCTCTTTGCTACCAGTATAGACGAAACATCCAGACGTGCTACCTCTTTTCAGGTGGGTTCACACAGATGCTTTGAGTGCAGGGACCCAGACTCAGTGGAAAGGCAGAAGAGCCCGGGAGCTGTTAGAGATACCCACAGAGGGCCCGATTGTAACCTGTCCACTCAGTGTCCATGCCATTATCCGTCTTGCTTCATTTTCTATTGAAAGCACCTCGTCACCTCTTACATTTCCACTCAGGAAACAGCAACCACCAAGCAGAAAAAAAAAAAAAAAAATCAAGATCCCACTGGCCTTGATGGATTCATTTCGATACAACTTCACTCAAGAGCTAGCCGCTTCCTGATTTCACATTTCACCATCAAAGGCAGGTGCTGGGGCCAAGCTGGGCGAGCAGCCTTCTCTCCAATGTGGCAGCTCTGGAGCAATTCCGGGGTGGGTGGCAGCTTCAGGCCTCATCAGCTCATCCCACGGCCAACAGAGGTGGGACGTTCTGAAATGCACCCCATTTGCTCCATCCTTGGGTCCATGGCAGGTCCCACAGGCTCCGGGGCCAATTATGGCAACCACGTGCAAAGGCCCAGAGAGGGCAGTGATGTGCCACCGTCCCCCAGTGAAGCTCTGAAGTCCAGTCTCCTCCCTCCAGCCTGTATGTCCCATCCCTGCACTGTGCATTGCACCGGGCAGCTGGGTATAGGAGTGTCTCCGCCCTGTGCCTGCTGGAGGAGAGGGTCCATGTTCTTAATGGGGCAGGGAAGGTGAGGACAGTGGACGCTGGCTGTCCCCAGAGATCACCAACAGCAATTATTTGGTCCTTCATAGAGCATCCCAGCCTGGCTGACAAGGCGGTCCATGAATGTGGTGACCGCGCACTGGCTGGCTAAATTCCACATCCCGGCTAATGTCCAGTAAAGGAGAGAAGTGCAATGCGTTCATTCATTCATTCAACGGGCCCTGCGCCAGGTTCTGTGGCCACAGAGGGGAAAAAGACGCACCATCCATTGCTCCAAAGAATGACCTCATCCACGCCGAACAGATTGCAGCAAGCACACAATGAAATCCGACGCAGCCATACAAAACGGTGGCCCACTGTTGAATTCAGACACATGAATTGAACAGGCGTAATGAAAAGCGAAAGGAGTCAGGCACGGAAGGGTGCGTGCTCTGCAATTCCATTTATAGGAAGCTTTAGGAAGAGATGAGATTAGCAGAGAGAAGCCGGAATTGGGCTGAGCTCAGAAAGGGACTCGGTGGGCTCCACTGGAAAGATGGAAATAGCCTACATCTTGAGCTGGATGTTACTTCTGCCGGGCTGTGGGCACGCGCTTGCATGCGTCTTCACCTCAGCAAGAGCTTTCTTTTCATCTTTAGCCGTGTCTGTCCACACATCTGTTTTCAAAGCTAACCCTATATGTACTTGATCAGGAAACCAAAAGGCGCAGGCAAAGACGGTTTTGCCTGTGTAGGAATCCTTCCCATGCAATGCGAGACAGGGGACCATGCAAAAACCCTCTGGGATAACGGTGGGCAGTTCTCCCAATCAGCTTGGGAAAAAGACCAGTCCGGGGGAAATGCAACTTGTGAACTCAGAGAGGCCCCTCCCGGTTCCAAGTCTAGGCTTGAAACCGACAAAGGAGTCAACCGTTTTGCATTCTGAGCTGGAACAAAGAAGCAGGGAGGTCATCAGAGCCTGTGGCCCGTCCACATGGCGCCTGCCAGGAGACAGAGGACACACGAGTCTCCCTCGATGGCGACGCGGCTGGAGCTGGTGTGGGGGCTCTCGAGCTCCCGGTTGCTCCAATGACCTAGATTCGGAGAGAGCTGGGGCTGGGGTTTGTGGCCTCCGCTGCTCTCTCCTCGGCTTAGGGGGGGTGTGGGGGAGCCCAAAATAGTATCCCCCTCCCCCACGACAGGTGTCAAACAAAGGAAGGCTGGAGAAGAAGGGGGTGGGGAGAGGGATGGCAGATAGGCAAAGGGGGGTGGAGGGAGTATACGGGTTTTGGAGTAGAAACTTCCGGCTTCTTCTCTGAGACACAACCGAGGGGGCAGAGAGGGGCAGGGCAGCGAGTCCCCGTACCACGGTGACAGAAACTCCAGGCTCTGCTGCCAACACCCACCATCCTTCCGGTTCCCAGGCTGGACCCTGCCCTCGCACCCCAGACTCAAATCCCCCACTGCCTGCACTAGCCGTGCTGGACACCCCCCATGGTCAAGCATAAAGGACAGCTCCTTGCCTCAGGGCCTTTGCACTGCTGTTAATCTCTGGCTGGAATGCTCTACCCCCCAGATACCTACCTGGCTCCCTTCCTCACCTGCAGAGGAAACTGCCCAAAATACCTTATTTAGAACTGCCCCCCCCACGCCCCCCATAGCCTGGCCTCCAGATCCGCCTCCCCGCCCCCACTGCCTTATCCCCCCCGCTCCCTAGCTTTAAGCACAACCTAGCACACAATACATGTTTGCTTCTCTATATTGTTTATCTTTTCAAATGAGAATGCAAGAAGCGTGAGGGCAGGAATAGCTTTGGTCTGTTCTGTCCTCTGCTGTATTTCCAACACTTGGAACAGTGGCTAGGATAATGCAGACACTCAATAAACCGCTGAACAGATGCATGCATCCAGAATCACCCACTGGAGCCACAACCTCGGCTGCAAAGCTCTTCCCCTGTTTTCTGGCTCCTCACGCAGGGCAGGGTCTCAGGTC
>PVIY010029324.1:16270-32328 GCA_004026745.1 Myrmecophaga tridactyla
GCGTGAGGGCAGGAATAGCTTTGGTCTGTTCTGTCCTCTGCTGTATTTCCAACACTTGGAACAGTGGCTAGGATAATGCAGACACTCAATAAACCGCTGAACAGATGCATGCATCCAGAATCACCCACTGGAGCCACAACCTCGGCTGCAAAGCTCTTCCCCTGTTTTCTGGCTCCTCACGCAGGGCAGGGTCTCAGGTTCCCAGGTCTCTTTGGGAGCAGTTCTGGGGCCTCTCCCTGCTCCCCCTTGTCCAACCTCCAAGAGGCAACATGCCTCTGTCTCCCTTACCCCTGCACTTCCTTTTGCAATTTGCAGAAAGCACAGCAATCATGGTCTCGGTTCAACCCCCTTCGACCCCCCGAGCAAGGTTTTGGCAGCCTTTGTGGCATAGGCAGGGAGAATGAGGCAAAGGCCCAAGGACACGCAGCCCAGAAGGGACGAGAACCAGGTGTCCTGACGGCAAGCTCAGCGCTCGCTCCATCCCACCCTGCCTTCGCCTCCCGAGTCCTTGGGTGGGAGCAGCACTCTGGCACACAGTGGGGACAGAGGCCCAGGCTGGGCGGGGGACACACAAAACTGGCTCAAGCTGTCGCTGCAGGGGAAACTGAGTCAGCCAGAAACCGCCAGAGTGGAGCTGCAGAAGGGGTGCAGGAGGCGTTAGGGGGCTCAATTGCACCTGGCAAGGACACCAGGAAATAGTTTTTTGTAACCCCAGCTGAAAGCAGATCCCAATCAGGACATAGAAAGCAATGTCCATGGTCTTTTAAAGGCACATCCTGGGGCTCTGCAAACCCACACCTAGAGATTTGTGGGTAGGCTTCCAGAAACTGTACAGGAATGTAGTCGTAAGAGAACAAGGGGTTCTGCCTGAGTGTCCCCCAACAGGAGAGTGGGATTCATAAAACCCAACTTCCTTCACAACAACGCTGGGGCATCTGCATTCCCTAACTCGGATGAGATGGCTCTGGGAAAAACATAAAACTACGCATTGCATGAGCCACTCTTGGTCTGGTTTGTTCTTTTTCAAGTGTGTGCATTCGAGTTTGCACAGAAAAGTGTCTCAAATGATGGAAAACACGAGTAGTGGCCAACTCTAGTTAGGGAGCCTGGAGGAAGCTTTCTTCTTTATTCTTTTCTGCAGTCTCTGTATAATGTCATCGCTGGCATATATTGATGTCAATAGCAAATAAGGAAAGGTGCACCCGTTTTACATTGTGTGTCCGTTTCTGGCGAAGGGGGTGTATTTATGACATAAATTAAATATCCCAAAGGCTTCCCCGGAGGAGTGGGGGCAGGGCACAGCCTGCAGGGTCTTCTCTGCAGCAGGAACTCAGAACCACGGGTGGAGAGCTGTGTCTCAGCCCCCCAAGCTGGGCGCGTGCGGGCACCTTGGCTACCCGGCCAGGCCTCTGGGTATGCCGGAAGGGGGCAGAAACAGAGAGAAAAGAACCACTTCCTCTTGAGCTGGTGGGGTGGCAGATCTGGAGGAGGGAGCAATGCCCCCCGAGGTGAGCCTTCCTGAGTCACAGAGCAGTGGGGTCCTCGGCAGACCCACACTTGGCAGCGTGGTCACTGTCACGGGTCAAGGGCCTGTGGCCACAGGCAGGCCAGGGGAGTGAGATGTGCCCGCACAGAGAATTCCTTGTTTCAGAGAATTACGGTCTTTAGCAAGAGTGAGCTCAAGGCAGCAGGCAACGGAAACACATAGCTGGGCTCCAGCACTGCCCCCTTGTCAGGGCCACTGTCCCTCTCCAGGGAACATTCTGGCATGCTCCCAGCAGCCTGGGAGATGCTTATCAAGCCCCCCTAAGCCCCCATGGGAAAAGGCATCTGCCATTCTGACTGCATTCTATCCATCCTTGTACTTAGGGCATCTGGCACAGGTGAGATGCTTAGTCCAAGCCTCTTTTACGGGGAGATGGGGATGCGGTGCATGGGCCGGGAATCGAACCAGGGTCTCCCGCACAGCAGGCAGGAATTCTACCGCAGAGCCGCCAGTGCACCCTGTAGTCTAACCTTCTTGAACGATGGGATGAATGAATGAACAAGTGCTCCACCGAGAGGACCCACATCCCTGCTGTGAAATAAGCATCTCGGTTCATGAACTAAGTAAGGCTTCTCAGGCCCAAAGGTGCCCCTGTACCTGGAAAAAGAGGAGAAGAGGAAAGGGCCTGGACTTGGGGTGCATGTGGATCTGGTGCAGGGAGGGGGCCAGAGGACCCACCCACCCCCACCCCCACCCCATCAGCCTCCTGGGAAGCGGCGGGGCCTCAGTTTCCTGCCTTTAAGTGGGGAGGGCCAGTCCCCCACCGGGATTGGGGTCATTAGGCCCCAAATCCTACCCTCCATAGGTTTGGCAGAGGAGAACACCCGTTGGGGGGCCTCTGCTGCTTAGACTGAGACACGTGCGGACGTGCGAGCTTTCTCTGGGCCCGGGCCCTGGGCAGAGGGGACGCGGGCTGGCCATGGGTAGTTTTGTCCCGCATGGGGAACTGGAGAGGCAGATCCCTGAGAGCTTGGCGCTGGCAGGGAGATGGACGAGTGAGAGCTTCTCCATGAGCATGAGACTGTTCTCCAGTTGCCATGGCCACCGCCATCCCCCAACGCATGGGGGTCAGTGGGGAGGACCCACGGAGCCACCAAAGGGCTCGCCCCATGCCTGAGACACCAAAGACACGGAAAAGCCAGCTCTGCTAGGGGGGACACCGAGAAGCCATCTGCCTGCTCCTGTCGCCTCTTCCTGCAGGCCCAGAGGGAGGGGATATTCACTCAGGTCAGAAACTGCCCTGGCATGGGGAGCTCGGGTGCCAGATTCCAAGCACGGCGCTCCATGGGGAGTTTTCTAGATCAAAGCCAGAGTTTCCCAAGGAGTCTGAATCGTCAGCTCACCACCGCCCCACCCCCACCCCCACTGCTCACTTATCCAGATGCTCCCAAGCCCCTTGGACTACCCAGCCTGGAGTTGGGGGTTTGCAGGGTGGCAGTGGTGCCCTGCCAGAGGAGAGTCTCTTCCCCTGGGGGAGCCTTATGCCCTCCAACATCAGAGGCCTGGAGGGAAATACGATACACCTGAAGGCTGTGGGCTCTAACTAGCCATGTGACCTTGGGCAATGCCCTCCTGTCTCTGGGCCTCCTTCTCCCGGCCCACAAGGGCCCATCAAAGCCGGCTGGCTCCAGCGAACAGGAAGACCCCAGAGAAGGGGCATGTGGGGGGTCTGGGGATTTAGATATAGGCACGACGGCTACTTTTTTTTTTGCACCTGAAATGTCACTAAAACTGGCATGAAGAATCCTGGCCACCCGCAGAGCATTTGCAACCCTGTTTGCCTGGGTTGACAACTGCGGGACCCTCTACCCTTCGGTTTCACTTGTTTCCTTTATCTACTCTTGCTCATGAATCTGGGGCATTTGGGCTGTAATTTCTTGTACATATTGAATCTCCTTTTTTGGATGGGAAGCTCCTAGAGGATTAGCGTGGCTTAAACATCTGTATTGTACAGACCACTGCGGGATACAAAGGCCTATGATGGCAATTGCCGTCGTCAGACGACCCAAAGGGAACGTTCTGACTAATCCAACCTCTTGTTACAAATGGGGAAACTGAGGCCCAGAACATATATTTTATTTCGTCTAATACTAGATCCTTGATGGGTAAGTTCAATATTGCAAAATATTCTCCATCAAATCAATCAATTCACTGAAATTCCGGTCTAATGGGATTTTTCCAGACCAGCATGACTGTCAAGTTTATTCTAACTGGAAGAACAAATGAGCGAGAATACGAATTGTTTGAGAAAAAGGATGTCCTTCCACATATCGAGAGTATAGTTAAATCTACATATTTACAGAAATTAAAGGTGGGTGAAACAATTGAGGAAAAGGAGATAAATTGATGGAAAAGAAGGGAGAATCCAGAAAAAGACTCAGATTCATAAGGGAATTCAATGTGTGATGGTACTGGTTTCTCTAATCAATGAGGTGGGAAATAATAAGAATTTTCAAAAAATGGGGCTGGGAAACAACCGCTCTTCTGGAGACAAAAATTTTTTGCCTGGAGACAATTAAAATAATTGTTTTTAAAATAATTTTTCAAATTAATTTTAAATTTTTGTAATTTAAATAATTTTAAATAATTAAAAACAAGTCCTAGCTCATCCCATACAGAAATAAAAAATAGAGTTGGATTAAAGATCTCTGTGTAATAAAATAAAACAGCTAAAACACTAGAAGAAACTTTTTATAATCTCAACATGGAGATGATCTTTCTAAGCCTCATTGAAAAAAAACTAGAAGCCATAAAGAAAAAGTAAAAGACATTTGACCACATCAAATTTAAAATTTATGGATAGCGTTTAAGACACCATTTAAAAAAGAATAGCTGCAGACAAATGAGAGGCTGGGAAAAAATATTTGCAACACATATCACAAGCAGAGAATTGATATCCATTTTATATAAAGAGCTTCTCTAAATGAAACATGAAGAGAATGATCCAAAAGCAAAATAGGCAAAGGATATAAACGGATATTTTACTGAAGAAGAATTACGACTATCCAGAAAATACACAAAAATATTTAACCTTCTGGATAATTAAATAAACATTTAAAATACAATTAGGTAATATTTTATACCTAACATATTGGTAAATGTGAAAACTTTTTATAACATCCCAAATTAAGGGGGTGGGGTTGGCACTTTTCTACCTGGACAGGAAAAATGTCGATTGGTTCAGCTTCCTTGGAGAAACCAATTAGACATTATTTTTCAAAATCACAAATGCTAAAATACACCCACCACCACACCTGGAAATCCATCCTAAAGAGATACTAAGCACATAAGCTTAAAAGCATTTATGGCGGTTCTCTACACTTAACTGAAACAGAGAGAAGCAGACTGAATATCTATGGATAGAACAGTTAAATAAATAATGGTACATTCATACAGATGATTTGCAGACATTAAAAAAGAACAAGGCACGTCTGCATGCACTGACATAGAAAGTCCTTCACAATGCATCAGAAAATGAGGGGGGAAGCAATCTCATATATCTATGGATAGAACAGTTAAATAAATAATGGTACATTCATACAGATGATTTGCAGACATTAAAAAAGAACAAGGCACGTCTGCATGCACTGACATAGAAAGTCCTTCACAATGCATCAGAAAATGAGAGAAGGAAAGCAATCTCGTAGTAAAAAAGTACAATATGAGCCCCATTTTGTAAAACATGCAAATAAATAAATAAAGCTTCAGACCAAACATGAGTCGTGGGTCCATCTGGAGAGTGGAGATGGTGGGAAGGGGTGGGGGCTAGGGAATGTTGCTTTAAAAAAAAATTTATTTGGGTGGGGGTGCTTTGAATTTGTTACCACGGTACATAGAGTTTTGCATATACATGTACGCTGTGTGTGTGTGTGTGTTTGCGTGTCTGTGCATGCGTGTGTGTGCAGCTTGCATAATTAACAACAAACCGGGACATTGCAGGTCCCGTATGAAGTCATTATCATTTTTGTCATTTTAGAGATGAGAAAACAGGTTATATCACTTCCCGAGGTGCCGCGCCCTGTAAGTAGCTGAGGAAGGATTCTGGTCCCATTCTGCGTAAACTTAAAGCAAGGGAGGACCCTTTCCTGCCAGAGCCCCCGTGCCCTAAATGCAATCTGGCCCAGCAAGCTACTGAGTTTGCAGATGATGGCAATGAGGAGCTACAGATAGGAAGGGACCAGGTATGGCATCTCCAAGTGCTGTATTTAAAATTTCTCATGATCAGAGTCCTGAGTCAACTGGGGGAGGATAGAATTATGTTAAGAAGCAGGGAAAAATTACCCAGAATCCAGAAAGGGTTGCTATTAATATTGTGGAGTATTTTTAACATGTATTAACACAGTTGATTCAACATCGCAAGCACACTTTTGTATCTTTCCTTGGAAACTTAACATTGTATCGTAGTCATTTTCTTATGTCGCTAAATTCTGTTCATAAACCTCACATTTTAAAATCTGCAGATTTTTTTTAAACGCTGGTATGTTATATGCTATCTAATTCCATCCTTCTTCCTCACCCTCTACCCCAACCTTAGCTTCAGGGCACCGAAATGTCCCATGTAATATCGAATTTATTGCATACGAATTTATTGCATACATAACCTACACAGTTATGCACAGAGATGACTAAACTGTGCCGTAGGTCATACCACACAGCAAAATTAATTCTGGGTGGAGTAAAGGGTTAAAAGAAAAAAAAATCGGAGAAAGCCTTGAATAAAGTCGATGAGAGTATTTATCAAAACTCTCTGTGTGGGAGGACTTTCTAACCTTCAAGCTATGGGAGAAACCACAAAAGAAATACTCATTAGAGGTGGCTGCCTAAAATTGTGTTAATCTGTAAACAGTGTGAACAAAAAGCTAAAGGTCAAATGACAACCTGGAGAAATATTCTACAACAGATGTGACCAAAGATTAATAACCATAATATATAAAGAGCTCCTTACAAATTGATAATTAAAAAATAACTTCACTGAAGTTTCAGTATGTAATGGGGGAAAGGCCTAGATCTGGGCTGTCTAATACGGTAGGCGTTAGCCATCTTAGGCTATTTAAATGCTGATTTAAATTAGTTTAGGTTTAAATTAAACCTTAAATTAGATATCAATTCAATTCAATTCAAAATTCTGCTCCTCAGTCAAAGAGCTCAAAAGCTACATTTTTCTAGCATCTGTCCTGTAACTATTTGTTGAAAAATGCTTTGAAAACTATTGCTTTTTTCTGTCTTTGCTTTGTATATATGTTATATTATACAATAAAAAAAAGTTAAAAGCAGAAAGGTATATTTAGCTGATTACTACCCATTGGGACAGTACAAATATAGACCACTTTTCAAGGGAGAATGGTTGAAAGTGATAAGAAAGGTAGAGGCCAGATCATATTGCATTTTGCAAGTTTTACTCCTCAGGATTAGATAAAACTTCAATCAGTGGTTTACAAGAGACCCAGAATTAGGAAGTCTGGGCCTGGTGTGCTTGCTTCCCTGGTCAGCAGAGACCCTGGCTCTTTCTGTCTCTTGTGGAATTTCCGTACTCAAGATTGCCTCATGCTCACAAGATGGCTGCTGGAGCGCTGTGGATTGCATCTCCGTTTCAAGAAAAAGGAGAGAGGAAGAGTGGAAGAGAAAACCTCACCACCCCCTAGTTTTTGAAATAAAGAGTAATTCCAGAAGGCCTACTCAACAACAACAACAAAAATTTATAGACCATTTTATAATGTTTGATTGGACAGCGATGTGTTGGACGATTCACAAAAGGCATTTACATGACCAAATAAACACATTTTAAAAAACCAATTTCATTAGGAATAAAAGGAATGCAAATAAAGCAAGGTGATATTTTATATTCATCTAATTTGGAGTAAGCATCATGCTGCTGACTGAAGACAGTAACTGGAAAATAATTTGGCAATATAAATTAAGAGCCATAAAACCCCTTGACCCAGTAATTCAATTTCTGGGAATATATCCTAAAGAAATCATCAGAAACAGTTTTATGCCAAACATTACTTATCTCTGGGTAATTTGTAAATTCAAAAAGAGCCACAGCGGCAGGCCACGGTGGCTCAGCAAACAGATTTCTCACCTGCCATGCCAGAGACCCGGGTTCGATTCCTGAAAAAAAAAAAAGAGCCACAGCCCGAATGCCCAAAATTAGGGAAACAATTATATGTACTATGATAACAGGCACCCATAAACCATCATCAAAAATTGCAACTGCCCAAGAGGGTCTAATGACTCGGGAAATCCCGATGATATAAAATTAGGTAAAAATATGCCATTCAAAACTGAACTGTTAGTATAACATCAACCATAAAAATACAGAGGCACACACAAAAAACTGTCAAAAGTCAGAACTAAATATCACTGGGCAATGAGATTCTGAATAATTTTTTGTGCTGATCAGTAATTTCTGATTTTTTTTTTAACAGTGGTCCTATATTGCTTTTATATAAAAGTGGAAACATTAATGATCAGAGGAGGAGTAAAGGAATCCATGCATGTAAAAGCACGGACCTCGGAGCCAAATGGGACAGGCGGTTGCTTTTTGGCTCTCAGCTCTCAGAGCAGGGCAATCTCAGTTTCCTCTTCTGTAATATTAATAACAGTACCTGCCTCCTAAGGCTTTCAGAGAAAGAAGCGAGAGCATCCCTGCAAAGAGCTGGGCAGGGCCGGCACATAAAATGCCAGAGCGGGCCGCAGCATTCATCAGCCTGGGGAAATGCATATGTTACATGGTCACAGGACAGAGCAACACCCAGAATCCTCCGTGTGATACGATCTCAACTTAAATAAGTTTATTCGCTTCCAGACCATGCACCCTCCGCAAAGAAAAATTATACTAAAATAAATAAGTTTAACTGGTTCTGCTAAAGAGTTAGATTTACACCCAGGCAGGCAGCCGGCAGACACATGAAAACCTTGGGAGAGAGGCTGTTGTAGGGACCCCTGGGTGGTAGGATTCTGGGGGCGAGTTCAATTTTTTTTCTCTATATTTTATGTATTTTTTTCCAGTCTTTGTACACGGGATAGTGAATTGGTATTATTTTTTCTGATCATAAAATTTATGTTCAGAATCATACCCAATATGAAAAAGTTAGAAATACCCCTAAAGAGTGGGAGAAAGATCAAAGGTGATGGTGGAGTTACACAGAGAAAGTCAGGTTTAACAAATGAGTATGAGTGTGAATCAGTATATTGATATTTCTCTTAGTCTCCAGTATCTTAGAGCAGGTAGAAATAAATACCTAAAATAGTGGAATTGTAACCCACGCCAAACTGAAATCTGATCTACAACTAATTGTTGCAATGTGCTTTGAAATTTATTGCTTTTTCGAATAGATGTTATTTTTCACAAAAAGGAAAAAAAGTAGATTGTGATGATAAATGAACAGCTATATGATGATATTGCGAACCATAAAAAAATAATAATTAAAAAAAAAAAGAGTTGTTAAGAAAGCAGAATCCCTGCCTTTGGATTGGAGGGAGACTGACTTAGGCAGAGGCAAGTACTGGGAATCAGGGGTCGGGGAGTGAGTGTTAGTTCCAAGAACAGCAGGAACTGTGGGTGCTCCATGAGGGGTCACAAGCTCTCAGAGCCTCCCCTTGCTCCTCTTTGCATCCCCCCCAATTCCCATGTGCCATCCACCCACAAACCCAGGGTACAGAACAGCTGCCAACACTGGGGTGATGGGAGTGGATTATCTATACTGGGAAGTGTCCCCTTTTCCTTTTCTAACCTTCTGAGAAAATGTTTGTGATTTTTTTTTTAACAGTCAGAACAAATAGGAAAGGAAGCTGCACTTCACAATTTAGGTAGCTGGTAGTTTGCTAAAGCTGTCACAATGCAACACACCAGAGATGGATCAGCTTCTAAGAAGGGGGTTTATTTAGTTTAAGATGTATAGTTCTTCAGAGGAAAGACAGCTAACTTTCATCTGAGGGGCTCCGTCACATAGGAAGGCACACTGCGATATCTACTGGACTTTTTCCTGGTTTCTGGGTTCCATTGGCAATTCCTTTCTGCATCTGCAAACATCTGGGCTGAGCTGCGAGTGCTGAGATGAGCTATGCTGAGCTGCTTGGGCTGTGTTGTGTGGAGCTCCCTTCTGACCTCTTTTTTTAAGCCTCCAGCTAGTTAAATTAAACCTCACTTGCTGCAGAAGGCACTTCCCTAGGCGACTGCAGATGCAATCAGCCATAGACGAATTTCACGTGCTGATGATTTAAGTCCACAGAAGCACAACCGCGGGACCTCATCACCCGGCCAAGTTGACACTTAGCGTAACTACCACACAGCTCTATCTTCTTTTTATCGACCCCCTGAAAATCTGGGAGTGGTCGTCCCACCTCCTACCCCCAGGCACCCCCCAAGTTCAGCCTAGTAGTCATTAAAGCACCCCAAAAGTCACAGGTCCCAGCTGCTCTGCCACTGCTGCAGGAACAAAAACAGGATGTTCAACACCAAAAAATCACCCCCCAACCCCAAGCACAATGACCATAATGGGGAACAAACCCCTTCTCCCCGGCGCTGCGTGCGGCCACCTCCTCTCTCCACCAGGCCAGCTTTATCATGTCCAAGCCCCTCTCCTGACCCACGAGCTTCCTAGGGCCTCCCCGGGAGTCAGATAAAGCGTGTGAAGGCTCTTCGCCAACCAAAAGCAGGGTGCTGCAGGGGGATAGTGTCAGGTCTGTTCAGCCCGTCCTGCTTCTGAGGTGCCAAATTTAGAATTTTGCTTGAAATGAGGGGGCCATCGACCTGTGTCTGAGAAGCTCACAGCGATGTCAGAAGAGACCATGGCAACGAGAGAGGACAAATTGGCTTTAGGGGAACCACAAAGGGCCCTGGAATCAGACAACGGGACCGCAGCCTGGCCATCTGCCCAACTCAGGGCCGTCGCCAAGAGTTAGGGTCAGGAATCTCCAGGCTGGCAGGGTGGCGGTGAACAGTAGATGAAATGGCACCACGTGGAAAGTTCTAGTAAATGTGAACTCCTGGCCCATTGTACACAGCTGCTATGGCAACAAGGAAGGTATCAAGGTTGGGGGACAATGGGAGAGAAGGACCCAGGACTCAGAATCCAGAGACCCAGGCACCATTCCTGGGGTGCCTTAGTTTCCTTCCCTGTACCCCACATCCGAGAATGAACAAAACAAGCCCCCCATGTCTGAGGCTCCTTGGAGCAGGGAAATAGTTCCAGCTAAGGAAAGACAAGCAAGCTGTAATCTCTGGCAAAACTGTCATCTGCCTGCAGAGCCCAGCGAAAAAAAAAAATGCACAAATGCACACACACAGCAGATAAGGTGACTCCTGGAACCCCAAAGTGCCCCCTAGACAAATTCCCCAGCCAGGGATAGCCCCAAGGGGACTCTGGAGAAAACAATATCGAGACTGGAGACCTGCCTGGGTAGGGAGCTCCAGCTCTGGAGCCCAAACACCTGTGCTGGTTGGCATCGTTCTGATTGCCCCTGGACCCCTTATTTCCACCCCTTGCTCCCCAAGGGCTCTTAAAATTCTGCCCAAAATAAAGGGAGCTCCCCAGATGGAGCCTGGAGGTCCTTTTAGATTCACTCACTGCTTTAAAAAAAAAAAAAAAAAAAGCAGCTCTCTGCCCCAGGTCCTTTGAGGCTGAAAAGAGCCATTGCCCTGCAGTGCCAGCTGTGGGTCCCTCGAGCTGCAAGAGCCCAGGGCTGGTGATCTCTGCAATCCTGGATCTCAAGTGGGATACGGAAGCCCCTCTGCTCCCCAAACCCCACCACCACTGGTCAGCCCTCAGCCCCAGCCTGCAGCCTCCCTCTTTGCGGGATCCCGGGTTTGAAAGTCCGGCGACAGACACCTCGTGAGAAATCCTCACCTGTGTCTTCGATATCCCGTTGCCACCATAAATCCCATTGTCAGGATTTGACCTGGAATTTCTGGCTAGGCATTCAGCAGGGCCTTGGGGAGGAAGGCGCTCTCGGGATTATAAAGTTGAGGACGTCTGGCTTTTCTGGGCAACACCATTGTCAGAGTGGGGAAGTGGGAAGGGAACTATGAGGAGAAAAGGAAATGGGGGGAGATGGGGCAGGCTGCACCTCAATGCAGAGCAGGAACCAGGATGGAGGGCTTCCTGGAGGAGGAAGCCTTGGGCCAGAGCCTACTTGACGCTGAGAGTGGGGACAGGACCAGCTCAAGTTTCCTTCTGCTCCCCACCCTTCCTCCACTCCTCCCCACACGCCACTCAGTGCACCCCTGGATTCATGGCAGCACCCCAGCCCCCCAGACAGGGCCCAGAGAACAGGCTTCCCTCCAGCTGCCCCCATTGACTGCAGGCACATAGTAAAGAGAGCTCTACTTCACAAGCACAGGTCACATGGCAAGCCTGGGTCCAGGCACTTCCAGCAGCTGGAGCCTGCTTCTCACAGTTGCAAATGGTTTCCCTTCTGGATAATTGGGAAGGGGGGTGCAGCCTTTCTCCAAGACCCTGCACTTTTCCGACCTCAGCAGCTGTCTTGAGAAGAACTTTCAGGGGAAGTTGGAGAGTTTTAGGCTAATGCTAGCTACAAGGCATGCTCTGAGCCAGGCAATGTGCTAAGAGCTTCCCCTCCTTTGTTTCATTTCATCCACGGGACGATCCCACAGGGCAGATTCGGTTATTATGATTCCTGCTTTACAGAGGCGGTTACTCGGCTGATGAGCGACAGAACTTTCCAGATAATAAAAACCAGACGCCCATTCTAACCCCCTGGCCCAGAAAGAGTGTCCAGGGCCCTCTGCTGATCCTATTCTCCTGCCTCCCCACCCGGGACCCCTCCTGCAGTGGGTGGGAGCCAGAAGGGTCTAGCCGGGCCTGGTCCTTCCTGCCGGGGGTTTGGGGAAGAGTCCTCTCCACAAGGCGGGGCCCCCGTGTCGCCGGGTTTTAGGCCCCAAGTCCTCCAAAGAGGGCAGGTCATAGCAGAAGACTTCTTCCATTTGGAGAATTTCTGATATTCTCACAAGCAGTGGGGACAGTCAAGTCAATAGGCTGAGTCCTCGATTTTGGGGTTCGTCCCTATGCAACTTATTCCTGCAAAGGACAGGCTAAGCCTACTTATAATTAGGCCTAAGGGTCACCCCCAGAGAACCTCTTTTGTTGCTCAGATGTGGCCTCTCTCTCTAAGCCGACTCGGCAGGTGACCTCACTGCCCTCCCCTCTACGTGGGACATGACTCCCAGGGGTGTAAATCTCCCTGGCAGCGTGGGACAGCACTTCCAGGATGAGCCAGGACCCAGCATCAAGTGATTGAGAAAGACTTCCTGACCAAAAAGGGGAAGATAAAAATGAGATAAAATATAGTTTTAGTGGCTGAGACATTTCAAACAGAGTCAAGAGGTTATCCTGGAGGTTATTCTATTGGAGTGGGTGAAGGGAAGTACCTGAAACTGTTGAGCTGTGTTCCAGTAGCCTTGATTCTTGAAGATGATTGTATAATGATATAAATTTTACCATGTGACTGTGTGATTGTGAAAACCTTGTGTCTGATGCTCCTTTTATCCATGGCATGGGCAGATGAGTTTTAAAAAAAAAAGATATATGAATAAAAAATAAATAAATAATAGGGGGAACAAAGGGTAAAATAAATTGGGTAGATGGAAATACTAGTGGCCCATGAGAGGGCGGGGTAAGGGGTATGGTATGTATGAGCTTTTTCTTTTTTCTTTTTATTTCTTTTTCTGGAGTGATGCAAATGCCTTAAAAATGATCATGGTGCACAATGATCATTTTTGCACAAATGAGCCATTCATTGTGCACCACGTATGGAATTGTTTGTGTGTGAAGATTTACCTATAAAGATATATTTATATATAAAAAAAAGGCCTGTCCCAATGGACAGGGCCCAGGGTAGCTGGGGCATTCACCTGGGCTGAGAGCAAGGAGCCCTGGTCCCTGCCCGTTCCACCTCTGCTGCTCAGTGACCGCACACGGCGTCCCTCCTGGGGTTTTCCTGAAGTCCTCTGTGGTCATGGCGGTGAAAGTGCAACCCTCAGGGAAGAGAGGCGGGCATGCTCAGGGGCTCTGCTGACAAAGGTGACCGTGTCCTTATACCCTCCACATGATTTGCAAATGAAACAAAGTGAAGCTCAGAGGAAGGCAGCACGGGGACAAGGACTCAGCTGGGACTTAGTAGCAGGAGGCTCAGATCCTGGTTTTCTGTTTCTTTTTCACCATGTGGTATTGGGGGTCACTTCCCTTGACCTCAGTGTCCTGCTCACAGCCTGGGGACAGTCACCCACTGACCTGATCAGGCCATTGGGGGCACAAGGGAGATGCTTCTGGGGACAGGGCTGTGTGCAAAGTTGCAGGGAAGGCATTCGGATGGTCCAAAGCACCCGTCACCCAGACCACCTCAAGGCCCCTCTGCAGATAGGAATGCTCCTCTCTCTGCGATTTTGGGTTTGTACGCTCCCCAGCCCTCCTCAGCCTTGTCCCTCGAGAGAAAGTCCTGCTTATTCTGTGATGCACAGATATCTGTGGTTGGCAGCAGAGCTTTAAGGTTAAAAACTGCAGTCTCTGCACGATCCAAATGTTCATCATGGTAGAATGAGCAAATAAATTATACAGTAGTCATGCAATAGAATACTATACAGCGATGAAAAAGAGCGAACCAGTGCTCCAATAGTGAGGAGGAATGTCCCAAGCGCCGTACTGAATGGGAAAAGCAAAACACAAAAAAAGTGCAAAATGGGATGATATGGAAAATTTGAGAACAGGCAAACCAACTCTCTGATGACAGACGTGAGCATGCTGGAGCTTTGCAGTGAGAGGGGGTGAGGGCAGGAAGGCAGCACAAGAGGGGAGCCTCTGGGTGCTCTCAGAGTCTGTTTCCTGCTGGTTATACGAGCATGTTCTTCTGTGCATATCTTATATTTAAGATAAAAGGATTTTTTTAACTTCAGCATCTGGGTTCAAGTCCCGACTCTACCACTGTGTGTTGTGTGATCTCAGGCAAATGAAATTCTCTGGACCTCTGCTCTCTCCTCTGTAAAATAGGGATCACACTAACGTCTGCCTCAAGTGGTCCCAGATGTCAACTATTTCTCCTCCACCTCCACAGAGCTGACCTTATCCCAGTGCCAGATGCATCACTATTCCCTTAATATTTCCCCCTTAGATCAACTCATGGGTTTTATTATCTAAAAATGCTCTAGAAATGGAAACTTCATATCACTCTAAATCACGGATTTGGGATGCTCGTGATCTATTTCCTAGTTCATTAAATGTGAATGAAAACAAGTGCTTAAAGATTAAAATAAAAATGCTCATTTTTAAAATAAAACATCTTCCTTATCGGAAGTGGTGGGCACACTCACTCTGGAATCTCGAGACAATGTAGGTACTGAGAGCCTCTAGCACTGGGCAGCAGTTGGCAAATGGTGACCATCCTGTCACCCGTATTGACACTGTCACTGTCAAATCATCATCATCATCGTGTACAGAGCCAATAAGCGCTTTCTTCCAGGCCATCCCACAAGGTCATCCCGATATGACCGTGTCCTTGGCAGAGTTTAAAGAATCAGGAATGTGGAGTGCATTCTGCAGCCCTTGGGTTGCACACCCACCCACCCCGCAAATCAGAGCTCTCTCCCTCCAGATGCTCCTGGGAACCAGCTTTCTACCCCCCAGGCCAAGGCTCACCACACCTGGGCCAGTCTCTCATCTCTCAGGACCTCAGTTTGCTCATCTCTTTAACCCAGCAGCTGGTCTCAGCTCCTGGAATCTCCCATCAGGGAGCCCAGAGGAGGCCGCGAGACTGTTAGAGAAATAGAAAGTCTCATGGGAGACTCCAGGACGCTCAGCCAATCACCAAAAATGCATCTAATTGATATCTGAACGCGTCCCCTTGGGTGTGCCTGGGCCCCACAATCCCTGAGGCACTGACGGTCACCCAATGACCTGATGTCCGTGCATAAAGTATAAAAACACTGAGGCTCAAAGGGCTTATAAATCTATTTGGGTGGGCCCTTCAATCAACTGGCAAGCAGATTCCCAAGATCGAAGTTGGGCTAGAAGTCGCCAACTCAACTTTTCAGAAGAGATTTTGGTCTTCAAAATGGTCATAAACTTTGATTCATATAATTCTACTTAAAGGAAATAAGGCTATGAAAAAAGAGATGCTTGTAGAAAAATATCTATCACAGGGTTATTTTTCATAGCAAAATTTTTTTAAAAAAAGAGAGAGAAACCAAGAACATCAACCAGTTGTATCCCCCTCCCCATAATGTCAACAGCCCTTTTCAACATGAAGTTAGAATGGTCATTGCCCAAATATCCCTAAAGACTGGGAGAAGGATCAAGGAGAAAAAGGAGTTGTAATAGAGAAGATAGGATTGAACAAATCAGTATGACTACTGAATCATTATATTGATTTTTCTTTTTAGTCTCCAATGTCTTGGAGCAGCTAGAAGAAAATTCCTGAAACCGTGGAATTGTAACCTACATTGACATTTGTTCTAGAACTCCTTGTTAACATGTACTTTGAAATGTACCACTTTTTT